>PTEX01000350.1:517532-547694 GCA_003342815.1 Eudromia elegans | reverse complement strand
TGAACAGAGGGAAGCCAGCCTCCACCCCAGAGTTCCAGTATTTGCTCTGGAAGCAAGCTAAGAATGCATCCATGACTGACACTGCACAAGGTCCATTCCAAGAACAAGTTATTTGATACCTTCTGAAGAAAACACTGGAGGGAAAGACATTTATAGTTTAAAGACGCTTTTCCCTGACTGAAACATGCTCAGAGAGTTTTCCTCTCTGAAACTCACATGTGTGGCTCTAGAAGAGCAGGACTCAGTTCATCACAGTGACACAGACCCTGAGCTTGGCATTCATTCTATTATGAAGGTCACTTGGGATCAATGATGGTGCTTAAAAGTTAATTAAAAAAAAAATGCATGGAATCCTACATGGAAGAAGTTGCATGAGGCAGGGCCAGCTCAGTTGGGTACCAGCTGACTAGATGAAGAYGGGAAAGCTTCTTCTCCAGTGTATCTTGAGTAGGTTAAGTGTTTCTTTACCAGTGCAGGAGTTGCTCCTTGAACAGATTTAGCTGTAGGCAGACTGCTACAGTGAGTGCTCCCTATTTCTGGATGGAGTTATGTACAGCAGAGGCCCATGGATGTCCTGGCAAGCCAGGCATTGGATTCCAAGGAGCTCAGAGCTCCGTTTTCAGTTTCTCATGCAAATCTTCCTGGTCAATCTTGTCCATGTTGCCATACCAGCGGTGGTAGGCAAGCAGGGCTGYGTTTTTGGCTGCTACGGCGCTCATCTCCATGGCACTGGCAGCCCACTCGATGCCATTGAGGTAGTATATCCTGTCATGGAGGATCACAGGCGGGCATTGCTGGGGGGGCCTGTAGTGGGGGTATGCCAGCCACTTCTTCTCTGTGACAGAGTCATAGGAAGAGAAAAGCAAGTTAAGCTGCTCCTTGCTGAGTGATTCCTTTGAAAACACCTTCCAGACAGCTGATTGTAAGGGGAGCTGCTCTTTGCTGGGTGTATCTCCAACAGATGATGTCACCCCCATGCTGTTGATGAACAGTTTGGGGTTCTCTGTAGTGAAGATGTCACTCAGATGAAAGGCAGAGGGGTCGTGGTAGCCAAAGAAGGATGTATTTAAGCGCCCATGCACGAATGTCACTATACTCTTGCGGTAAGGGTTTGAGAACTCCGGGATAGGAGGGTTGAAGTTCCTGAAGGTGATGTTGGACATCTTGTTGTTCAGTGGGGTTGCAATGAGAACAATATCATACATTTCTGCTGATGATCCCGATGTAGAGTTGTAAGTGACATAGTAGAGATTCTGTGTGCCCCCTAAGGAAAAAAAACAAGAGGGGAAGGGAGAGAGCTCTGTGAACTAGTCTGCTCCTGGAGGAATTTCTGTTATTCCTAACATCTTTTCATTATTGTTTTTTTTTTTTTTCCCAATTTCATTCTATTTAGGCTACTTGAAAATGTTTCAGCTCACAAGAACATACAAAAAATACAAGTTAATCTGACTAAGCATCTAAGACATTGTGCAGAGCCCAGCTTCCCATTTAAGAGAGTAAAGAAAACAAATTTGGGCTAGGTATTGACGTATGGAGCTGTCATTGCTTGGCTGCAGCTCCCAGCTGACCAAAGTAACCCAAGAGCTGCCACTCTCCCCCATCCCATCAGAAAGTAGACAGCTCACCTGCAGGGTCTGGTCTTGTCTTGGGCTCTATAGATAGAACTGTGCCAGAAATAAGCTGCGCTTTGGCAGCATGAATAAGGCCACTGCAGACAAGTTTGTTTCCTCCCTTGACACTCCAAATGCCAGGTTCCACTCCCGTCAGCGAAATAATACCTATGAGGAAACCAAGGCCATTAAACGTGCTTGTGCAGTGTCGTTCTGTAGGGCAACACTTGGAACAGGAATGGGATATTAGAGAGAAATACTCCATTGGGATACGCAGCTTACTCGAGGACAGGGCTCACCAGGTCACAGCAGCAACCAGTTGTTTGCCAAAGTAACCCAGCAGCCCAACAAGGGAGGGCACTGCTGAACAGCAGGAGGGAGGACTTTGGCCACAGGGAGCAAACAGGCTGCTGCCAAGGTCTGCCCAAGCTCCAGACCACGTGGTTGTTAGCCAGAGCCCTAACAAACACGTGTCCTCTGCTGAGCGCAGGGTCCCTAGGACAGTTGCACACCCCTTCCACCTTGCAAGGCGGGGACACTCTTCAGCACTCACCTACAAAAGCATTCATGTTGACGCCTTGCCCATAATTGACTCTCATGACTGGACAAATCACTTCATTGATGAACTTTTGGGAGAAGCCGGCCTTCTGCAGGGATTCATCAATGGTTTGGTTAAGCATTTGGATGAAGTTATTCCCTCCAAGGGCATGAAGTAAGCGCTCGTTACTGCTGAAGGTGTAGTCATGCGTCTGGTAGCGATAGATTCTTGGACCAGAAACAAGGAAACACATTCAGAGCAGCTGCAGAACAACTCGTGCACTAGCCAAGCCTCTTAACTTGATGGGAGAGTAAGTTTCAAAGGCTGCTTGATTACCTTTGCCCTTTGTGGAAGCTTAAAGCCTTAGAAAGCCTTCTAAGGTCTTCACTGCCTTTCCAGCAGTTGAACCCTACTCTGTGCTTGTGCCTGGGGTTATTCCTGCCCACGTGGAGGACTCTGCACTTGTCCTTGTTGAACCTCATGAGATTCCTCTCTGCCCAACTCTCTAACCTGTCCAGGTCCCTCTGGAAAAATGAATCGCATCTGATGCCATTATTTCTTCTAACTTTTTCCTCTAACAAAAGAAATATGTTGTACCCAGTTACAAATGTAATTCTATTGAAGGAAACCAATGCCAAGCCTATTGATCATCCCATAGCAAACGTTCTCCAGAGACTTTCGTGGCCTCCAGTCAACAAACTCGCCTCTCTTTTACCGCATAAACTTGTCCAAGATGTCCTCGACCCACATGTTCATGCGCAGGGGGTTGAGGCCGTAGTGCCAGAGGAGTTTGAGAATGTTGACTATGTACCAGCTGCTCTGCTCAAACACAAACTCCTCTCCGTTGTAAACACCCAGGAGGCTGCTGTGGCCTGGGGCAACATCGAGGCCTAGAGGTTGGAAAAAAAAGTGATATATTATAGAAGGTAAAGCTTTATTGAGGAAATCTGTTGTGCTTTGATTTTAATCTAGGCTGTAGCAAGAGATTTCAACAAGGNGCCCAAGCTCTAGGAGCCAGAGCCCTAACAAACACGTGTCCTCTGCTGAGCGCAGGGTCCCTAGGACAGTTGCACACCCCTTCCACCTTGCAAGGGCGGGGACACTCTTCAGCACTCACCTACAAAAGCATTCATGTTGACGCCTTGCCCATAATTGACTCTCATGACTGGACCAATCACTTCATTTATGAACTTTTGGGAGAAGCCGGCCTCCTGCATGTGTTCATCAATGGTTTGGTTCAGCATTTGGATGAAGTTATTCCCTCCAAGGGCATGAAGTAAGCGCTCGTTACTGCTAAAGGTGTAGTCATGAGTCTGGTAGCGATAGACTCTTGGACCAGAAACAAGGAAACACATTCAGAGCTTCATCCAGAGTTTCAAGTGCTGCTTGATTATCTTTGCCCTCTTTGGAACCTTAAAGCCCTGGAAACCCTTCTAAGGCCCTCACTGCCTTTCACAAGGGCAGCGAGACTCATCCTTCAACCAAGTTGTAGCCCGAGTGATAAAAGGCCTAGGAAGACCTCAACTTCAAATTTCACAGAATCCCAGAATGGCTCGGGTTGGAAGGGACCTCTAGAGATCATGTAGTCCAACCCCCTGCTCCAGCAGGGACACCTAGGGCACAGGATCAGGTCCAGGTGAGTTTGGAAGATCTCCAAACAGACTCCCCAACCTCTCTGGGCAGCCTCTTCCAGGGCTCTGTCACCCTCACAGTGAAGAGGGTCTTCCTCACATGGAGATGGAACTGCCTGTGTTTTCGCTTGTACCCATCACCCTCTGTCCTGTCACTGGCCACCACCAAGAATAGTTTGGCTCCATCCTCTTTACATTTTCCCCTCAGGTATTTCTACATATTGATAAGATCCCCTCTTAATATATCCTCCAAAATAAATAGGCCCAGCTCATTTAGTCTTTCCTCCTAACACAGGAACTCCAGTTCCTTACTCATCTTTGTTGCTCTACACTGGACCCTCTGTAGAAGCTTCATGTCCCTCTTGTCTCGGGAAGTCCAGAACTGCCCCCAATACTCCAATGCCATTATTTCCTCTTAACTTTTTCTGGCAAAAGAAATCTGTTGTATCCAGTTACAAATTTAATTCTATTTAAGGAACCAAATGCCAAGCTGACTGATCATCCCATACCGAACATTCTCCAGAGACTTTCTTGGCCTCTGGTCAACAACCTCCCCTCTCTCACCGCATGAACTTGTCCAAGATTTCCTCAAGCCACATGTTCCTGCGCAGGGGGTTGAGGCCGTAGTGCCAGAGGAGTTTGAGAATGTTGACTATGTACCAGCTGCTCTGCTCAAACACAAACTCCTCTCCGTTATAAATGCCCAAGAGGCTGCTGGGCACTGGGGCAACATCGAGGCCTAGAGGTAGGAAAAAAAGTGATATATTATAGAAGGTAAAGCTTTATTGAGGAAATCTGTTGTGCTTTGATTTTAATCTAGGCTGTAGCAAGAGATTTCAACAAGGGCAGTAACTGTGAGTGCTGGGGTGAGAGTTTGCTCCTGAGATAAAGCGGGAATGGGGTTTGGAAGCAGAGCCAACAATGATGTGGAGTGACAGGAGGGTGCAAAGTTTCTGCTGTAGGAGCCAGCACCAGGAAGGGGCAACACTCAGCGAAAATTTCTGCTTTTTTGCATGCACAGGAGAAAAGGGCAATGACCTCCACCATCAAAACTGCCCTCGGGATTGGGGCAAAAGGCAGCATTTGAGGGGTGGGATAAGAATGAGTGGTGCAAGTGCTGCGGGTGCCTCACCGAGCTGCGTGACGAAGTTCTTCATGTGCAGGTTGAGCGGGTGGATGACGGAGCCGCCGGCCTCGTAGTCGCGGCCCTCGACGCGCACGGTGGCCAGGCGGCCGCCCACGTCGGCGCGCTCGAAGACGTCGATGGCGACGGCGCTGCCGAAGCGCTGCCGCAGGAAATGGGCCGCAGCGGAGCCGCCGATGCCGCCGCCCACGACGGCTGCGGGCAGAGCAGAGCGGAGCGGGACGCTGAGCCGCGGGCCACGCGTGGGGAGCCCGCGCGGAGCTCCCGCCGCGCCCGCGCCCGCGCAACCTACCGATCCTGCTCGGGGGTGCGCGCTGCTCCCGCCGCTGCGCCGCGGCGCTTGGGCAGAGCGCGGCCGGCAGGAGGAGGAGGAGGAGAGCGGGGATCCGCATGGCTGCGCCGGGCCGCGCTGCGCCGCTCTGCGTCGCGGCCGTGACGRTCKYGGCGGARTCAGGGCGCGGGGCGGGGCTCCCGTTGCGGGACGCCCATCTGGGAGGCGGCGGGGYTGRGTGCTCAGGCGCGCCGCTGGTGTAGTGGTATCATGCAAGATTCCCATTCTTGCGACCCGGGTTCGATTCCCGGGCGGCGCACATGAACTTTTTTTTCCCCCCCTCTCAACCCGCTCCTTTCAACCATTCATATACATACAGTATATATATGCATAAATATATATATATGTTATATATCTTTTTATTTCCTATTCTCTATTAGCGCCCTAATGCTCCTGGGGGCGGCTGGCGAACCGCGGTTTTGGTCCCGGACTAAGAGCGGGGCCTTAATGGATCCCCTCAGGCTGGTGCAGCGGCATAGTACGCATGCGCGAACAGCGGTATGGAGGTGAGGGCATGCACCGCCTGTCGGAGGGGAGGGGAGGGGAAGGGCGAAGCTGATTGGCTCCGCCTCGCGGGTGCGCATGCGCCTGGCCGCCCCCTCTGGGCCGGCCGGGCCCCTTCGCCCGCCAGCCGCCATCTTGCGAGCAGCGGCGGCGCTTTGTCCGCCGCGGCGGGGCCGGAGGGGCCGCGGCGTCGGGAAGGGTCGCGGCGGCGGCAGGAGGGCGGCAGCGGCGCCGCCATTGCCAGCGCCACCATGGAGGATGAAATGCCCAAGACCCTGTGAGTGCGGACGGGGCGGCAGCGCCTTTTGTTCCCGGCCGGGCCCGGGGCGGCGGCGGCAGCGCGGGGCCACGTCAGGCCGCGATCCCCGCGCGCAGACACCCGCGGCCTCTTTCCACTTCGGCCTGGTCGGTCCGCAGGCCGCCCCTGTGGTGAGGGGACAAGGGCCCTCGTCCCGGCCTCGGTGGCACGAGGAGGTAACAGCGGCCCCGAGGCCACCCCTGTACTGCTAAAAACATAAAGTAAAAGTCCCTCCTAAAAGGGGTGATCCCTTCTCGGGTTCACACACCCAGCTGCCTTCGCGAGCCGCACGCGTGAGGTGTTTCTTCCCAGACAGCCCAAAACGACGTTTTGTGCCACGCAGAGGCCTGTCGCGAGCTGAACCTCAGCACTCTCCTTTCCACGAGGCGCTCACATGAATGAGATGGTACCTAAACGTATCTCGTTCCCATCCTGGCCCTGAAACGTGTGTTAAATGCCTGAAAGCAGCAGGTTTCTGCAGAAAACCCCTCTGTGCAGGGGACCCGTTCCCCTGCTCGGCTGCCTCGTGTCGCGAAGGGCCCCAAAGAGTCTGGGCGTCAGCCAAGGCGGGTGCTTTTATTTCCTTAGTTCCCGCAGCATATTTAAGCAGTCATTTGTCTTTTTCCTCCTGGAATTGTTAGCAGTAACTTTTTTTTTTTTATTCCCATGTAGTCTCTGTCTTTGAAGGGGAATGTTAGCCTTAACATTTTTAATCACTTCGTGAGTTCTTTTACTGAAGAAATCAGTTGCTACAGCTCATTTTCACATGGTCAGCTATTTTTAATCCTACTATTCCCTTGCAGCGCATATGTGTATTTGAGGCATAGTTACAAAACGCACAGTATTTTCCTTTTCCCAAAGGCAAGTTTTTATTTTCTTGCCTTGTGGAGTATTAGCTGAGCCTCCCTGGAACAAATTCTGGCAAAAAAACCTCTGGAAATGCAGCCCAAATGTAGCACAGAGAGCGTAGCCTGAACTTGCTGCTGAGTACATCAGATAAAATAGCATGGAAATCTGTGCTCTGGGAGTTGCATCTTCCTTGGTTTTCCTATAAAGCTTGGCATGGTTGATAGTGCATCGTGGTTATGTTGTGGGTTGTCAATCAGGGTCTTGAAAAACCGCCAGCAAGTAGCTGATATGCGCAGTTACAGGTAATAGAATTGCAGTGAGGAGGAATAAAAGAAAAATGCTTTTAGTTTTGTATTGCATTGATACTTGTTTTGGTTTTGGGTGCTATTTGCACTGCCACTAAGGGGTGTCCTTAACATTTTTAAGGAAATTCAGGAAGCCCTACAATGGGAGTCTATCCTTGGGGAGAAACCAACGCAGGACAACATGTAGTCTGCAACTTCATGTGTATATTTTTACATATATGTTTATATACACACAGACACGCATGCTGTCAGTGATCCTTTGAGGATACATTTTGTAGATCTTGGTCATGCAGAGATTCATGGGGCTGTTCAGAGTCTGCTAACCTAAATCCTTAAGTCTACTTACTTTCAACTTGAGCACAGTCCTGCCTCATACCTAAGGCAGTTGTTAAAGTTATTTAGACATAGCCTGGAGTGTCATTCGTGACAGAGGAGTAGAGGCGGGTGGCCTGTTCTCTGCCACATCAAACAGCAGAGTGCCTCTATCTGCTCAGCAAGGGCGTTGGGGACTTCATACAAACAAAAGAAACTGCTGTTCTCTGCTTCTTTTGCCACCTTTTGGTTTTCTTACAACATCTCTGCAACTGTTGCATCGAAGGCAGGAGGGCAGCTCTTCTGATGGCCGAGGTTGCAGCAGGACGGTTTGGCTCCGGGTCGTGTCGCAGATGCCGTGGTTTGCCACGCAGCCTCTCTCTGGAGCAGGGAGGCGCTCCACCTTCGGAACTGGGATTTCTGCCAGCTGTTTGGGAGCTTTTCAAAATCTTGTAATTTGAGATCTTAAAAAGTAAAATCTCATGTTGACTAATGTGTTTTGGCACTGTTGAGATTGTCAAAGTAGTGTAAAAGTGCTGGGTTAGAGCAGCGGGTTGGTTCTGCGAGAGCTGAGAGTTGGTATTGGATTAGGCCGAGCCTTACAAGTTGGGGGGAAAGGTGAGAGATGCTCACACGGATCACATTTGCTGCAGGCAAGTAGGATTTCAAACCTTAGGCCTTTACCAAGGGGAGCAGACTTGGAAGTATTGTGTAATACCCTTGCAAAACCCCAGCTTAAGTTAGGAACACCACTCGCAAAGCTGTGGTTGCTGAATGACTGTGTACAGTAATCCTAACAGATATTCCTATGCGAGAAACCTATTAATTATTAACCTCTTATTAACCGAGCCTATTACTAGGCTCAGTTATCCATATCTCGCTTGCCGTTGCACTCTAAACTGGGGCAGGATTTTAGACCTTTGGTGGTACCTTCCCACTATCCATGGAAAAACGTCCACCTGTTCATTCTAAGAGCCAGGGTACAGCCATGTCACCAGCTTGATTCTGCAGGATCACCAGGCAGGACTGGGTGTTGCATGAGCACCTTTGGGTGGCCTTTGCTCAGCTACCAAAGGGCGGAGTATTGTGGGTGTTTCTGGAGATCAGTTTTGGCCTGGAAAGGAGGAAAGTGTGAGGGTATCATCAAGGTGCTGTGCTGAGCCACCCTCCCAGATATCCCAGGATGAGACCTTCACAGGAGACTTCTCAGGCCACCTAACGAGGCCTGCTGCTAGTTCTCCTGTCAATAAGGAACGAAAGAAACGGAGGGAAAAATGTACTGCTAACCTGTTGTTTAATTCTGCAGATATGTGGGGAACCTGTCCAGAGACGTGACTGAAGCTCTAATCCTCCAGCTATTCAGCCAGATCGGACCATGCAAAAACTGCAAAATGATAATGGATGTAAGGGCCTTTACCTTTATTTCCCAAATTCTGAAAGAGCTTCAGGCCATAGCTGCATATTTTAGAAGTCTACCATGCTATGTTTTATGACACATGTTCTTATAAATATGTATTTGTGGGTGTGTGTAATATTGTACTGCACAATGAGTCTTCTATATTATGCAGTTATTTGATGGATATATGTATAAAATAAGACTGGATATTATAGTAATGTACTTTGGGCATAATCTCTGCCTCATATCTAATACTACCTAAAGAATTTTGCATATTTTAAAGGAGGTTGAACAGATTAATATATTTGGATATTCTAAATTATACTTGAAGAGTTCTTTTGCCACATGTTTGTTTTGAGCAAATTTTGAACCTCCTGGGTCATTGGTATATTTACTGCACTGTATGCTTGCAGTAAAAATAAATATATATATCCATTTTGAACCATTTAGATGAATAAGGCATTAAATTTACAAGTCTTGTCAAACTTTAGCCTCATTATTATCCTTTTTTCTTTTTTTTAATCAGACAGCTGGAAATGATCCATATTGTTTTGTGGAGTTCTTTGAGCATCGTCACGCAGCTGCAGCACTAGCTGCTATGAATGGCCGGAAGATAATGGGTAAGGTAAGCTGTCATGTCTACAGGGTGAGTTGCAATGGAAAAACACAGGTTATACCAGGTGGTGTGGATGAAATATCACTCAAGAAGAGAGGAGAAACGTTGGAAATATTAGACCCTTTGTTCAGTGGAGCTCTTACTGTGACAGGACTAACAGGAAAAAACAATTTTTACTGTTGTAGGAAAGGTTCAGAGGAAGGTTGGGATGCAGAACTGGGGAGGGAGCAGAGATAATGGCAATAAGGAATAATTTTGACTTTTCTGGCCCTATCAGAATAACACTCCTCTTTTCCCTATCCTTACAAGCAACAAACAAACAAAAAGCCCAACAAACTAGCCAAAATATCCAGACAAGGTATGTTCACCATCTTTGATTTTGATAAAGAGTTAAAGCGTGTAGTGTGGAGGAGTGGACCCTCTGCTGAGGAACTTCCACTCTAGCTTTCAGCCCAAACACAGCTGATTCCCCTGTAGTGTCAGAATTAGGTGCTGGTAGTGTCTGAGATTCGTTCCCATTTACTTGATCTAACATCAGCAACTAATATTTGCAGGAGGTCAAAGTGAACTGGGCAACAACCCCCAGCAGCCAGAAGAAAGATACCAGCAGTAAGTGTCACTTATGCTTTGAGAAACTTTTATTTGTACAAGTAGCTTTTAAACATAAACAGTAAGCGTCGTGCAATTATATGCAGTAATGTTTTGATCGTAATCCTAAGATATTATTTAATGTGCTTGTGTTAATAAACTTAAGAACAAATCTAATCTTTGTCATCAGGTAGTACCGTTGTCAACACACTGCGTTCACAAGGTAATTGTGTCTTCTTAAACATAAAATGAAATCTCTCGAGGGTATTCACTAACCACCTGAAGCTATATATGGGGTTTTTGTTCTTTTTTGTTTGTTTTTATGGAAAGACTTCGCTTTCGTTTCCCTGCAATGCATTCTGTTGCATCAGAATATGATCCGTTGTCCACTATTTAATTCTGGTGCTGATCTCCAGCTATTTGTTATGAGTGTAAATGTAATTTCCCACCTTGCTATAAGGACATAATTATTAACTTCTTTCAAGGCTGATGTATGCGCTACTTCATACAAACTCCTTGGGAGAACCTGAATTTCTCTGGATACCTTGTTCCCATTTCATGGCAACCTTGTGTATTGCTGCTTTTCTCAGCAAGCTTTGAAGTCCTTTAGAGAGGTGGGGTTAAACTACATTAGCGTCAAAGTGGACTTTAACGTTTCTTATCTGCTGTAGTACAAATAAGCCTGTATATTGATAAGATGGTATGTGAAATATTGTTTGATCATAGTGGAAAGGTCCTCAGGATTTTATTTCTCTTCAGTGCGTGTGTTTTTTCTTTTTTTAAATGGATCTGATATAAATTGAAGGGATTACTCTTTCCGTTCTGTTGCCTTCAGTCTTAGTTCACTTGCACATGGATTCACACACATTGAATTCACATGGATTCACATGGTGTAATGGCTGGGCAACCAAAACTGTTGGCTTTTGAGAACTCAAATTCTTTAACAGCAAACTGTTGCAATGCAAGGTATTTTTTTGATTTGTTCTTCACAAAATATGGTTTTAAACACAACATTGTAGCTAGGTTGAAGATGCATCCTGCTCTAGAATGAATTTTATTCTGCATTTCTTGAAACTGCTAGAGTTTTCAGTTGATAAAATTTTGCCTAGCTAGTGAACTGTATGCAAGTCTAACGCTAGCATACCAAGAGTAAGATTTTCATGTAGTCTTGGCGTGTTTAGTAAATACTTCACAACTTTAGGGTAAATGCTGACTGGTCTTAAAAGCAGTTTATAAAATACAAAGTGTAAATATCATATGTCACAGTACTACCCTTAAAATTACTGACTTTGTAGTGCTGCCAAGGAGTCGATCTGTTATGAACAGCAGTAAATTCTGTAGTCCATAGTGAACTCTAGTCTTCATGTAGTTTTAATGGAAAGTAATGCTGCGTGACATTGTTGTGCTGTTTGTGTTTTCAGGGGTGGTCTTCAAACTTTAAAATCCTTTTTTTTCTCTCTTTTTCCCAATAAGACCATTTCCATGTCTTTGTTGGAGACCTCAGTCCAGAAATTACAACTGAAGATATAAAAGCAGCTTTTGCACCATTTGGAAGAATATCGTAAGTAATTTCCATAGGGCAAATATACTAAAAGTTATCTCTTAAGTGGAGACAGCCTTGTATTTCAGTAAGTAAAAAATTTAAGATGTCACAGAGCAGGAATATTTGTTCATCTATTCATACAGCGACTTGAGTCTGAATGGCTGGGTTATAAGCCAGGGACACACAAACAGATTTCTTCTTTACTAAAAAAGCTACCTACAACTTACTTTGGTGTTATTCTCTTTACATTGTTTGGTAAAGTAACACTGGAAAAAAAAGACTTACATACTTGAGTTTTGTGTTTTACTTGCCCTCTCAGTGATCAGACAAACATCACTCGTTTTATTTTGTGACCGAGTCTGCTTGCATGTCCACGTCTCGTCAGAGTTTGGATTTTTGTTAGCTGTGGTGTGCAGGCCACTGGTAGCTTATGTTTTTTTGCAATTAAACGACATTCCCCCAAGTAAACCCTTTGAGCACTGGACTTGTTGCAGCACCTGAAGGCTGCAGCCAGAGTGGCCTCCAAGCACTGGCACTGCCTGAGCATAAGCCCCTGACCTCAAGGGCTCAACCTAAACCATGGGGCATCTTGAACAAAACAGTTGCACCCAGCAGTAGCGTAGAGCGAGAGTGCAACAAGTGAACGTGTTACAAATGGGAAATGGTGACTGCAGGCATCCGCCAGCGCAGTGTAGTCAGGGTGTAGCAGAGTAAGGAACGGTTCGTTCATTCCATCCTCCAAATGTAAACCATTAATTTTCCTTGTAGTGTTGTCTGTACTGGACATTGAAGTTTCTTGATGGTGATGTAAGAGAACGTAGAGTGCTTTGGAGTGTTGTGTAGTGAAGCATTTAATTGAAGTAAGTTTGTTTTTTGTTTTTTTCCCTCAGAGTCCAGTATATTATTCTATTAATGACAGCTTGATTTCCTCTTATGATAAAGTTAAACATATATATATATAAAAAATATGGTCTGAATGTGACTTGCTTCAGAGAACTATAATGCTTGACTACATCTTTGTAATTAATACCTTGGAAATGTAGACTCACGAGGAGAGTCATGACCAAACGTGGTTTGGAAGGAAGGGATAAGGGACTCTAAAGGAGCTCCTGACTGGCACACGGCTGCAGATGTGAGTGTGAAAGGGAGCTAGCAGTAGCTTAACGTGTTGGTGTGAATGCGCTAGAGCTTTGAATGAGAATTTCCCCTGAACTAGCCAGTTTTTGGTTTCCAATGTGGTTTTAAATACGCCATCTCTTAAATAAACAATCCCCTGCAACAAATATCAACTGAACCTGAAGCAAAAAGTAACTTCCGGATATTAGCTAGGCAAGTATAAAATAATGCTGACACCGGAGCACAGTCTGTATTTCCTGGGCCTCTGCCCATTGCCCCACTTGTTCTGGAAGAGCTTTTTGGATGTAAAGCTTTTGCTGTGCAGTAACGGGTCTGATCACCCGGCCCTGCAAAAAGTGATGTGCCTCTTCCATGCTGGTGGCAGGGAGCGTGTGAGTAACACTCCTGCTCGGCGCACAGCTGTAGACTTAGCAGATTGAAAACTTCAGTGGTTTGCCTTAAATTTACCACCCAAAATAAAATGCTGTTGTCTTCATCCTATGAAAGTAATAGATCCAAGAATTCTCCCTGTTATACTCTTACAAGCTCTTGTTACAGATCTGAGGGGTTAATGCAGCCAGGGACCTTGATTTTTTTTTTCTAGCTCAATTTAAGCAAGTATAATGTACTGCTACTCTTAAGAGGTAGAATGAACTTCTTGAGTTTATCTGTTCATCCATTGATTGACTGATTTCTGGAAATGGAATGGAATGTTAATGGAATATTTCCTGATTACTTTTAAAAACATTTTTTAATATAGCCTTCTTTGGTATTAAACAGTTTTTTTGTGTTTTGTGTGTGCTTTTTTAATGAACTCAAGGTTGAACTACTGCATGATTAGCACATAAGAAATTTTGGTAATTCTTTGCATCTGATTTTTTTTTTTTTTTAATCCCTGTAAAAGCCCCCTCTCCTTGTGATTTCCTTTTATGCTTGCTGTACGCATGTTTTCACTTGTTCTCGAGTCTTATTTTCAAAGTTTTCAGTTGAGGGTAAGTATAGATGAGTTTCTCCCTTCTCCCTTTTTAGGCTTTTCAGAACAAAATGATCTAAGAGTACCAAAGTGATGCTTCTCAGGCAATTTGTGACACGTTACTCAGGCAGGAGGAAAAAGTGTAGCATTTCTTTACACCCAGTAACAAAATGACTGATTTTTTTTTTTTCTTGGGCATTTGAGTGGTGATGCAAATATTATGGGCCTATATGTACAGGAATTAGGCTTGTAGTACTAGTGGTTATTGTAAGACTTGAAAAATGAGTGTATAAAAAACTGCTCTTCGCTGTGACTTTTTCTTGCCAGTCTTGGAATGCTAAATGTTGTGCACATGTTACACTAATTTCTCTGAATGGTGTTATTTTATACGGATGTAAGTTACGTTGCATGACTTAGTGACTGGTTTCATTTTTCTTTATTAAAATGCTTGTATGTGTGGGGCAAAGGAGGGGAGGAGGGGGTGGCCTGTATGGGAGAGCGTCTCGATCCTTGGCTTATTTGTGTGCAAATTGCCTGAGAAACTCTGTTGATTGACTTTCCGCAAGTGGGGTTTAGCTATTGTAGCTGGATTCTCTATTTAACTCAATCTCAAATAATAGGGCTCTGGTTATTTTGCAGAGTGTCTCTGAAGAATGGACAGAATTGCCATGGCTAACTACAAGCTACAGTTCACAGTGGACAAACGTTGTAGTTTTCTTATTTACTTTTTTTTTTTTTTTTTTTTGCTTTTTTATATCTTGTAGTTTCCAATCAGTCCTGTTTGATTGCTGTTTTACAATTGCAGTTTAAATTCTCTGTAATATATAGTTTGAAACATAAATGTTTTGGTGTTTTATTTTCTTCAATAATTTCTGAAAATGTCAATTTCTCAAAATTTACAGCTGCCCACAGTCCAAAAAGGGGGTAACGAATTGACCTGAGAAAATTAAAGAATTCAGTTAACAGGCGACGTATGCCTTTTAATTCCTATCTTTTTTTTTTCATTTTTTTCTATTTAATATTTTTAATGAGTAGGTAGAATGTGTTGGCAAATAGCAAGTTTAAAAATTGCATGGTTAAAGAAAGCCATTCAGCTAATGTCAGTCAGCTACGCGGCCTAAGTGATGCTTTTGAATAGCTGCTTTGACCATGCTTAGTGTCTTAATAATATGTAAAAGCATTTTGAACTGGGAGCCAACTGTTGTAAAGTGCATAAGTTAGTTAGAGAAGTGCTATTGATTTGCATGTTTACAAAATTAAGTTTAATTTTGCTATATCTGACAAAACACTAGTAAAGTTCTGTTTAGAAAAGAAGATACTTGCTTTGACTATGTTGCTGCTACAATAAACAGTTTGCTTTAGTAAAGGTGAAACATGAATAATAAGCTGTACGTGTGACTCAGATTTTCATTTTATTTAGTGAAGTCTTTTTAAGTTGCTAAATTGGCTACTGTTTCTCCTTTTTAGAGATGCACGAGTGGTTAAGGATATGGCAACGGGCAAATCTAAGGGATACGGCTTTGTTTCCTTCTTCAATAAATGGGTAAGCTGCAGCACTGCCTGGCATTGCTCTGAAAAGTGACTGAGGATTTGGAATAGCTGCCACGTGGCATGAGTGTTTTTGGTCTCTAACTGTACCAGCTTCAGGAAGAATCACTGACAGTGGCACTTTTTTTTCCCCTTTCCCCCTCTTGCGGATAGGATGCAGAAAACGCTATTCAGCAGATGGGTGGTCAGTGGCTTGGTGGAAGACAAATCAGAACAAATTGGGCAACAAGAAAACCCCCAGCTCCAAAGAGTACTTATGAAAGTAAGTTTTGCAGTTCTCTCTCTTTCCAAACCTCCTGCCAAAGGCAGAAGGAGCAAGAGAAATTTGTTAGCTCGAATCATTAGAGATCTGGGAGAAGAGAAGGTGGGTGCTCAACAGTGAAGACTCTTGGATCTCAAGAACTCTTGAAACTTCTGTTAGGTGTAAGGGGTGTGTTACTACCCCCAACATTTGTTTTTGTTTTGTCCCCCTCCAAAGCAAGCCAGGATTTGTGGGGTTTTTTTTTGTTCTATCATAGAAACATGTTAGCACATTCTTACCACTTGGTATAGAAAGCAAGCAGAATGGTATGTAAAGAAATCATTGCCAGTAGAGCGATTTTAATTCAGGTGTATCTGAGCTACTTGATAAGTCTGAAACATGACCTTAAATAACAGTAGTGCCCCTGCACAAGCAACCTGCCCTATAATAGGAATTTGTGGCCACCCCTGGAGATCATGTGTTATGGGCCTGTCCTCCTTTTTGCCCTGCTGTTTGTTTTTGTGGTGTTTGCGATTTGTGCTCACGTGTCTTCTGTGTATGAAGAGCAAATGCTAATGTTTAACAGGAGCTGGCAGCTCTGCTTCTAACACAGACACTGTCTAAAGACAGTGTCTGTTTCTGATGCTAATTCACTGCTGCCTGTGGTCAGGGAGGTGACCACATCCAGTATAGACAGGACAAAATATTTACCACATGTTTGTCACAGACTCTGGCAGCGTGACTGCTTATTGTAGGCCTATTGGATGGGATTGAGATTTCTGTGCAAAGTGTTTCTGCTCAACTTAAAAGCTTTTAAACTTCCCTTGCAGCAAATACCAAACAACTGTCTTACGATGATGTGGTCAATCAGTCCAGTCCAAGCAACTGCACTGTGTACTGTGGAGGTGTTACGTCGGGACTGACAGGTACGGTGTCTTCAAAACATTGACACTTTGAACATCTCTGGAAAACACTACAATCATCTAATTTTGGCAACTTACCTCTTCTTGCTTCAGAACAGCTAATGCGCCAGACCTTTTCTCCTTTCGGACAGATAATGGAGATCCGAGTCTTCCCGGATAAGGGATACTCTTTTGTACGGTAGGTTGTTGTGTGGTGACCTACAACGGGTTGTATGTTGATATGTTCTCTTGGAGTTAGTTATAGCCATGCTGCTTGAATTATTGTTATTTTTAATATTGGCACGATTTGTATTTCAACAGGTTTAATTCCCATGAGAGTGCTGCACATGCAATTGTTTCCGTCAATGCCACAACTATAGAAGGCCACATAGTGAAGTGCTACTGGGGCAAGGAAACACCAGACATGATCAGTCCGGTCCAGCAGGTCAGAATTATTCCTATGCTAACCTCAAAGACGATGGATTAAAGTTACTGTCTTTCAGTAAAACCTGTTCACTGGCTGGAAAGGCCATGCTAGACAGAGGCTTGATGTGGCAAACACAACCTCTAGGTTAACTCTTCCTTCAGCGATGGGTATTTCTCTAAAGAATAATCCAAAATTTGCTAAATTAAAACCAGTGTCCGATTAAATTTGTTACCGTTTCAGTGTTATTTTGGTAAACCAACTTGTAGGTTCATGATCAGAGCCAGGCTCTGCAGGCTGGGTGCTTGCTGAATTGATGTAAATATCTGCTTGCTTAGGCACTATTTGACACCTGACTGTTTGTCCTTGCAGAATCAAATTGGATATCCCCAAGCTTACGGGCAGTGGGGTCAGTGGTATGGAAACGCGCAGATCGGTCAGTACATGCCCAATGGCTGGCAAGTCCCTGCATATGGAGTGTATGGGCAAGCGTGGAATCAGCAAGGATTTAAGTGAGTATTTGCTTTCGTGCCAGGAATGAAATTTCAGGTGATGGGTTTTCTTAAGGGGTAGACAAAAATTCCAAGTCCACGGCATCATAAAAGCTGTCATAGAATCCTGGTCCTTTGCCATTCGCAGAGATGGAGTAATGGAGTTAGATGTGTTCAGGGGCATGGAGAAGAATATTACTTTCTTCAAAGACCTACCCTCAGAAAGCAGTGTTTAGTTTTCCCTTTTCCAGTCATGTTACTGCATCTTCAGAGGTTTTCTTGAACTTTTAAGGGCTGCATTTTGTTCTGTTCAAATTAGAATTTGGTAAAATTGTCCAGCTTGTATAAAACTCTTTGAGTCAGATGCTATTATGTGATGCCTGTAGGTCTAACAGTTGCCCCATCCCTGAGCAGTGGATATTAAATGCATTTCAGTGCATATAGATTTTTGCAGTAATGGGTCAGTTTCTAAGCTGCAGTGAGGCAGCTCTTGCTGGAAGGCCTGCTGGCAGCAAAGCTCATTGATCTGCCTTTTCTGGCACACTGTGGCCAACACGGATATTATTTCCTCCAACCAACAACATTGTGTCGCTGCTTAGAAAAATATCCCACCCTTAAAAACTGGTTGCGGTCTCCGGTCTTGATTTTCTGACCTCAAATATTTCCCTCCACCCCACTCCCCCAAAACAGTCAGACACAGTCTTCAGCAGCATGGATGGGAGCAAACTACAGCGTCCCACCGCCGCAAGGGCAGAACGGAAGCGTGCTAACTAATCAAACTGGATATCGCGTGGCGGGCTTCGAAACGCAGTGAGGAAAGGACTCTGAAGCCAAACCCTGGCGGGCTCGAGGCTGCGAGGAGAGTTGCCAAGCCTCTGTTTACCGAACAGATTTACCCGATCAAGTCAGTGCGAGTGTCAGATACAATGTATTTATTTAAGAAAAAAAAAATGGGGAGAAAAAAAAAAAAAAGCATTTTTAATCATGAAACTGTCATCCACATTGTTTAAAAAAGAAACACACACACAAAAAAAATACTAGATGCTGGATGTCTGCCAACTTTTGCCTTCTTTTCCTCCTTTTGATATGTGTTTCTTAAGATCCACGTTTGAAACACAGCAAATGCAGGGACTACTGCCGCTTAAGATTGGGGCAGAAAATTGCACAATGTCAAACCTTTTTTTCCTCTGAAGTAGTGGGCAGTTTTAGTTTGCATTCCTAATGATTTAAAATGTATTATAAGCAGTTGTACAAAAAAAAAAAAAAGAAAAAAAAAGCCAAAAGCGTGTGAATTCTGAAGATGCTTCGTCTTCGGCCTTTGCACAAGTCTGTTTTAAAATAGCCTATTGTATAAAGCGTCCATCCCTCTGCTTTTGTTATACCGGGTTTTCAACTATAAATTATTAGTTTACATCATTTTGTATCGAAACCTTTTTTCAAGAGTGGTCTTTGCCTTATGCCCGTTTCCTAAACCGTCGTGAAACGAGGAAGCGCAGTCCTCAGCGCCGAATTGTCTGCAAAAAAACAACGCTCAGATGGTTCTCATTTTATTCACATTGTGGTTTATGTGAGAAGGTGCCTAGAGAAATCCCTGTTGGACTCTTTCTAAAGGATTTTTATCTTTGGTGAAAAACTTTGTGATGTGTACCGGGGAAAAAAAAATCCTGTTACGACTCTTACTAAAATGTGACAAATCCCTACAAGCCAGCTTGTTTTTTATCTTGCCGATTTCTACGTTGCCGTGTACCGATTATGTAAAATATTTTAGCAAATTTACTATTTTGCACAAACGTTAGCCAACTTTGTACGTTTCCTTATTTAAAGGTAGGATGCAGCATCCTTGGGTATGAATTATGCATAAGATTTGAGGGGGGAAAAAAATGCTTTTTTGGGTTTTTTTTTGGTTTTTTGGGTTTTTTTTTTTGTTTGTTTATTTGGTTTGTTTTGCATGGGGGTATCAAATATACACTTTGTTAGCTTTGGAATGCCACCTCCGCCTCTCTTGTTTTTAACATACCTGTCACCCAACCACCCCAACCCTCGGCGGTGTCTATAGGAACCCTTGTCTTACCGTTGCTGTGGTTTAGTCCACGGTACCGTTGGAGCCGTGGCCGCCGTAGCGCTCTGTGTGTAGGGCTGGGCTCGGCCGCCTCTTTTTGCTGTGTTTTGGCCAAAACAAGAGCAGAAATGAAACAAAAATAACTTCTCTCTCCTACCTCTTGACCAGCCGTCAAAAGCGCAAAAAAAAAAAATCTCCAAACCAACTCAACCGGCGTGTGTGCTTTATTTTGTTATTCCCTCTTCCCCATGGGCTTATTTTGAGGAAAAGGCCGCAATCCCACCCGTTTTGGTAAATTAGAAATAAAGGGGAGCGTGGCAGTGCGCCTGCGCGCCGCCTCCGCCAAAGAACTACAGCCCCCAGCGGGCCCCGCGCCGCGGCACGTGACGCGCGGCGGCCCAATAGGCGCCGCCGTTACAACCGGGGCCCGGCGGTGTTTTGTAAGGCGCCATGGCGGAGGCCGCGCGCTGAACGCCTTTGCGGGCGGCCCGGGCCGGAGCGGGGGGCGCGCGCGGCCCCAGGTGAGGGCGGGGGAGGAGGGAGGGGGCGGGAAGAGCGCGGGCAGCGCGGCGGGGGTGGGGAAGTGACGTCACGGGGCGGGGAGGCGGCGGGCGTGCGTGGCAGGGTGACGGATGAAGCGGCCGCTTTCCCGCGGCGGTGGGGCGTGACGTCACGGCGCCGTGACGTCAGGAGGCCGTGACGTCACGGCGGGCGAGGCCCGTGAGGAGGAAGGGCCCGAGGGGAGGCCGAGGCTGCAGGGCCGGGTCAGGGGGCACCTCCCTGTGCCCCATGGCTGCCTTGGCCCTTAGCGACCGTGTCGCTGGTACCAACAGTTGCTCCCAACGTTCACCGTTAACGTTCGCGTCCCCCCCAACCGCCTCCCCCGGCGGAGGTGTCGCTAGACGCTGCCAGGCCTGGGGTCCCCATCCCCTCCGTGTCTCTGCCCCGCAGGCTGCCTGGAGGATGGAGCCCGGCGGCGTGCGGCCCAAAGCGCCGGCCTTCCTCTCGGACCTGGGCAAGGCCACGCTGCGAGGCATCAGGAAGTGCCCCCGCTGCGGCACCTACAACGGCACGCGGGGCCTGAGCTGCAAGAACAAGACGTGCGGCACCGTGTTCCGCTACGGCGCCCGCAAGCAGCCCGCCGTCGACGCCGTCAAGATCGTCACGGGCTCTGAGCTGCAGGTCTACTCGGTGCGGCAGCGGGAGTGGGGCCCGGATTACCGCTGCTTCGTGGAGCTGGGCGTTTCCGAGACGGCCATCCAGACCGTGGAGGGCACCGTCATCACGCAGCTCAGCTCCGGCCGCTGCTCCGTGCCCTCGTGCCTGAAGGCGGCCGCGCAAGGCGTGGTGGAGAACCAGTGCCAGCACGTGAAGCTGGCCCTCAACTGCCAGGCCGAGGCCACGCCGCTGGCCCTGAAGAACTCGGTGCTCAGCGCCGTGCAGGCATCTGCTGAGACCAAGCAGACCCTGTGGCAGCTGGCCGCGGAGCCCACGGGGCCGCTGGTGCAGCGCGTCACCAAGAGCGTGCTGGTGGTGAAGTGCAAGGCCAGCCCCAAGCACAGCCTGGGCTACCTGCACGCCTCCTTCGCGCACAAGGGCAGCGCCAAGGGCCTGGGGGAGCAGCACAGGTTCTTCTGCTCGTGCCAGGCGCTGCGGGCGGGCAAGGCCGGCGCGGCCAAGGAGGAGGCGCCGCCGCGGTGCATCCACTTCTTCGCCTGCATCTGCGCCTTTGCCAGCGACGAGGCCCTGGCGCAGGAGTTCGCCGACTTCCTCGGCGGCGACGCGGGCGGTAGGCGGCCTGAGACGCGGACGGCGGAGAGTGGGACGCCTGGGGTCCCCCTGCCCTGCTGAACCTCGTGGGCTTGTTGCAAACGGCCACCAGGGCGGCAGGGCTGGTGTGAACGTCCCCTGGGCGTTCTGCACCCACGTTGGGTCTCCCTGTTAACCCCCCTGGCTCTTTAGGCACCCAGGTCTATTTGGAAATCTGCCCTGAGGGAGTGAGTTAGTTAAAATCATAGCTCAACTCAGCTCCCTTTTGGCATTGCTGTTCCCAAAGTAGCGATTTTGGGCCCCATCTGGGGGTTTAGTCTGTAAAACCAGCGTGAGATGAAAAGCAGCCCCTCTCTGCGCCATACCCAGTTCCTGCTCTCCCTAAGAAGCACTTCCCTTGAGTGCTGGGTTTCCCAATTGCAAAACATGTCTGTGAGGCCAGAGTGTCCCTTGGGGTTTCTCGTAGCTTGCTCTGAGCTTTTGGAGCGTCCCGGCTCGCTGTGCTGTCCCTCGGCCCTTGTGGCATCGCTGCTGCGGGGATGAAGCCGGGGACGCGGCAGATCCGACCCTGCTGTGGTCGGGAGCCAGGTGAGTGTCCTGGGAGCTGCTCCAGGGGCTGCTGGTGAGGTCAGAAAGTGTGAGAAGAACCAGCTGGAGGCCTGGAAGACCTGGAAGGGCAGGAGATGGGATTGCAAATGGAGACACCGACCCGGGAGCGGTTGTATCTGCCCACACGAGTGCACCTGGGTATAAACTGCCACGCACCTCAGGGCGAATCTCAATGCTCAGGTGCTGCTCTGGTGCCTCCTCCTTCCCCAGTTCCCTTTCCTCTTGTGTCCAACCAGGGCTGATTCCTGCCTTGCAGATCTGTTTTCTATCCCTTGGTTATTGGTTAGTTTTCCTGTGTTTTTAGGAACAGGGACTCGGAGCACGGGAGTTCAAAGCGCCGCTTGTTAGCGGCTCGCGCATTTGCTGGACGTTTAGTGAAGCCTCTGCTTTTCCTTTGCCCGGGTACCTGTCCGTGAGGAGTCAGCCCTGCCACTCGCAGGAGCACAGCCAGGATGGAGGGTTGGTTGCCACTGGGGATGGAGCTTTGCAGGCCTGAGCGGTGCTTTCCCTAGGTCTGAAAGGCATCGCGGTTCCGCAGCTGGTCTGCGGCCCTCAGGAGACGGTGCCGCCCGCGGAGGCTGCTGCTTCCAAGCCCAAGAAGAGGAGGAAGGACGGAGCGGCCGGTGAGTGCTTGGCGGTGGTGATGCCACCCACCTCGCTGCAGAGCTGGATGATTCCAGAAGGAAAATCCATCGTTGTGGTTGGGGCAGCCCTCTGGGAGCCCCCGCACGTCCTGGACTCTGCCTGCTGCTGGGCTGCAGCCATGTGGACCGGCCCTGCATATGGGCCAGGCTTCTGCAGTGGGGCTACAAGACCCTGAAACCCTCTCCCCTCAAACCCCAGGTACGCAGGGGAGCAGCCCTCTCCGGGCTCAAGAAGCAGCCAACAGCAGCCTGAGGAAAATCAGCCTGAAAAAGCCAGCCATGGTGGCGTCACTCAAGAGGCCAGGTAGGCTGTCACAGGCACCGTGCGTGTCATCAGCGCGGGGGTCGTTGCTGTCATGGACAAGCAGGCTAGCAGGTATTAAAATGAAATTAATGCAATTATATGTCTTCCTAGACAAAATTGACTAGTTGAGATAGATCAGGCATGGCAGTAGATGGGACTGTTGCTCTTTTGCCACTCAGCATCTGTAGTATCCTTAACTCATGAAATTGTCAGGGGAGACACATCCTGCCTGGAATTATCAGAGATATATTTTATAGTAGCAAGTACGTATTGAGGTGGGCTCTGTCCAAGAGGCATGGGGAATGTTCTAGAGGTAACTGAGATGTCAGCCCAGGCAATTGGCTGCCCTAGGAGCGTTTGAAGTGCCTACATATAATAACTGCTATCCAAGAGGAGAAGGACGTGTCCTGGTGTGTGTTTACGAGCTGTTCAGAGGGCATCTTGACGTGCAGAGTGTGAGCACATGCTTTGCTCCTGGGAATGTCTGTGTGCTCTTCAGGGAGTGTTTGGGGCTTCTTTGGGCTTTCTTAGCACCCACAAAGGCCACAGCAGGTTTCTGTGACAACTGCTCCGTAATAAACAGAGTAATTATTGTATTGTGGCGCCAGGACTGTAGCTGTTACTGAAACTGTGGTGGAGTTTGCTGTGTGCCAATGGATCCCCATAGACTTCTACTTTTAAAATAGCTCTGCATTTCTGAGCCCGGGGGCTGAGATGCCAAATAAAGTCATTTCTGATCCATGAAGAGGACAGAAATGTTCTTTTGTAATGCTACGGTTTTACAGGGGTTGTCACGTCTCCACACTGGGAAACTAGTGAAAGTGAAATACTTGACTACATACAGATACTTACCCATACCCCCTTCACTGCCAGTGGGACAGTATATCTGGATTGGGATTGTCTGAGTTATTTTTTCCTTTGTGCCTTTACTCCTCACTTGTGTGAGGTGCAGGTTCTGGTTTCAGCTTCCCTTCCCTTTTAGGCTGCAGTCAGCTGCTGGATGAGTCGCAGGTGACCCTGTCCTTCCAAGAATGGCTGGCCAGCGTCACCGAACGTATCCATCAAACCATGCATTACCAATTTGAAGGTAAGTCTTCATGGGGACCACCCTCCAAGAGCCTTCAGGCACGATTTCACTCCCACTGCAACCTCAGTAGTCAACAAACAGGCTCTTGGCAGCATTAAATAACTATGAGCCCAAAGGGAAGCACGCGCTTAGCTCGGTTACAACAACTATTAATTTGCCCTGGGAAATTTCTGTCCGCTTTGATTTCTTCCCTAAGCTTAGGCTTAACTCTTATCATAAACCTAGTGCCAATGTTTATGCTCAGGGCTCAGGGAAGGGAGAAACCCCCTCAGAGCCTATTTATGCTCGAAGAAACCGCCTGGAGCAGCACAGGAGAGGTGAGGTAAGGTGAGACACCTCCCATGGTGTTGTCTTCTCCATCTGAAACCTGGGGGAGCTCAGGTCCCCTGACCTGCTCAGCGTCGTGCAGGGCGAGTGGAAGCATTTGACTCTACAGGTGCCAGGCAGCGGGTAGCCTGCCCCAGGGATGCAGAGATGGGTGCTTAATCATTGCATTGCTTAATTTATTCGTGAGTTGCTGTATTAGAGTGTTGTTAGTTAGCACAGGGTTCTAAATTGGATGGTAGCCCTTAACGAACAAGTGCCGTAGCGGTGCCAAGGCACACGTGCTTGCATGTGGAATGCAAGGGTGGTAATAAAAAATAACGAGCGTGGTGCACCGAGGCCACAAGTGCACTGAGAGAAGATAAAGAGGTTAAAGAAAATGAATCAAGTTTAGATAAGAAGCCGGGAGTCTGGACACCTGTTGAGTTGTCTTTCTTTTATTGTACTTGTAATATAAGTAGCTACAAATTAAGTATGATGTAAGCTGTTTTGATCCTAACATAAAAAGATCCTCCTGTAGCACCTCTGGGTCCCGACACTTGGCTATAGCTGAGGAAACCAGCTTTAACAAGAGCTATGAGTGATTCATTTTTTATAACACCCTGAGCATCACCTGGGTAGAGGCAGCTTTAATCATTTCTTTAATAGTCTTTTATTGGGATATAGCTGGCGAGCTTAGCGCTCCCAGCGGCAGCTGAGAGGCTGTGGCTAGTGCCCTAGTTCAGCTGCCTTAATACAAAACAGAAATGCTAGAAAGCAAGGGAAGGAGGAAGTGCCTCATTTCAGGCTTTCTAAGACTTTCCTGGACACACATCAGCTTTCTTTGTGCGATGATGCTCTTAAACCTGTGTTAGACCTGCCCCCCAGCACTGCTGCTAGCGATGCAGCAGCGTTATCCTCTGCTCGCTTCAAGACATGTAGAGGGGCCCCTTGCTAAGCAGCAGCTCCCTGTGCTTAAAGCCTGCAGGATTCCCGGTCCCACCTCAGGGATAAGCTCGGCCTGGCTGCGCTAGGGCCACCTCAAACAGGGTGGTCGATGATTAAAGCAATAGGAGAGGTCTGCTTAGGTGCCTGCTGGGTGCAGCACGTCGCCTCAGCTGCTGCCTCTTGTTGTGCCCTCCTAGGCAAGCCAGAGCCGCTGGTGTTCCACATCCCTCAAGCCTTCTTTGACGCGCTGGAGCAGCGCATCTCCATGGGGAGCACCAAGAAGAGGCTGCCCAACTCCACGATGGGTAGGATGGGACCAAGCTGGTGCAGAGCGGACGCTGCCTCCTGCTCGGGGCAGGGTGCCCCTAACTGGAGGGAACTAGCAGCAAGAGAGAGAGACAAGGAGCAAGCTCCCCAGCTGGCTCCTTCTCCACACAATGTCTTCATGAAAAAATAGCCACAAGAGGGCAGGGGCTGTAGGAATGGTCCCCGGGGTGGGTGCTGCTGAATTAAGGACATGCAGCCTCTGCTGTGTGCAGGTAGCATTAAATTGCTTCAGCCTAAATTCTCCTGGAAGTTGGAACTTGGTGCTGTAGCCTGTGAGGGTGTCCTGGGTGCTGAGGAGAGCGGTGGTGGCCTGCAGGAGGCAGTGGCGGGTTTGGGTTTTTGCTGTCATCTGCGCAGAGCTGAGAGCTGCTTTTTGAACAGGGCAGACTGCACAGCCCTTGACCCTAGCGAGGTGCCTTGGAGCTTCACACTGAAGCCTCCAAGTCTGCTCGATGTGTAAAGCAACTCTTCAGGGTAAAGCAGAACCTCTCAGAGAGGTTGAGGGCAGCACAGGAGGGTGACAGGACCATGGGCTGCAGCAGCCAAGTCAGTTGGGCTCCAGGAGCTTCAGTTTAGTGCCCTGGTCTCCAGGTAACTCAGAGTTTAGGAGCCAGCAGAGGCCAAGGAGAAGCTTGTAAGAGGGCGAGGAAGGATTTACTCTTATTAGCTACTCTAGCCCTGGAGAAGAAGATCCAAGCGAGTAGTGGCTCAAGCCTGCAGCTGAGGCAGGGGAAAAAGGAAGAGGAAGGTGGGAGGAAAACAAGAGCAAGGCCCTTGACAAACGTGATCCACCTCCATGGCAAGCTGGCTCACCTTTATCCCTCAGCTTTTGTCCGCAAAGATGCCCTTCCCTTGGGGACTTTCTCCAAGTACACCTGGCACATCACCAACATCCTGCAGGTCAAACAGATCTTCGACACGCCCGAGGTAAGGCCCACGGGCAGCCCCTGCACCGCACTGCAGCCATGGGGGCCTGGCTTGACCCGCTGGCCTTTTGCCAGCCCTACAACCCCCTTGGGGAAGCTTGGGCGGCGGGACAGGGCTCCGCTCTCTCCATCAACCCCTGCTCCTCAGCACCTTCCTCTTGTTCCTGCTGGCAGATGCCTCTGGAAATCACGCGCAGCTTCATCCAGAACCGGGACGGGACGTGCGAGCTGTTCAAGTGCCCCAAGGTGGAGGTGGAGAACATCGCCGAGACGTACGGGCGCCTGGAGAAGCAGCCGGCCATCCGGCCCCTGGAGCTCAAGACCTTCCTCAAAGTGGGTGAGTGCTGAAAGGGCTGCCGAGAGGCTCCCAGCCAGCCCGGGGGGAGCAGCTTCTTCCAGCAAAGCAGCCTGGACACCGGGAAGGAAGAGGCAAAACAGCTGAGCTGGGGGGCTTGGGCCCTGGCCCCTGCCCCACCTCAGATCCCCAATGGATTGCGTCCCAAGCAGGGAGAGAAACCCCCCCAAAGGGCTTCCCTTAGAGGGGCACCCTAAGGGCCTAAAGGGGGCTGGAACTCCCTTTCATAAAGGGGAGCCCCCCCCCAACAAGAGGAGTTCCTCCTGGAGGGGAACCTCCACACCCTCACAGGGGGCTGGGGCTTTCCCACATACAGGGACACCCTTAGCATGGGCCTGCCCCGCAGCAGACACGGTTCTTTCTAAAAAGAACCTCTCACCACTCTGAGATTTTAGTTTCCACCCAGCCAAACCCTCTCTGAGGCAGGGGAAGACAACAGAAGGGGAGCAGCAAAGCCCTCAGCTGTAACAAAACTTAAAGGCATTTAGTAAATAATTAATTAATATGTACCTCACCCAGCACTGGGGGGTGCTCACATAGAGGGACTCGAGAGGCAGAAACCCTAAACCCAGGGTGTCGCTGACGGCCGCTGCCCACCCGCAGGCACCATGTCCCCCACGCAGAAGGAGCCCACGCCCTTCGTCATCGAGTGGATCCCCGACATCCTGCCCCAGGCCCGCATCGGGGAGCTGCGCATCAAGTTCGAGTACGGCCACCACAGCAGCCGGCAGCCGGGCGCCTTCCCGGAGCCGCCGCCGCCGCCACCGCCGCCACTGGAGCAGACGCTGGAGCTGACGCCGCTCACCACCATCACCTTCCTCTGAGCGCGCGGCACGGCGCGCGCCGATGGCACCCGGGGCCGGCACCCACTGCCTCGCTGCGCCCCGGTGAGTCCCGGGGAGAGGGCCGAGCCCCAGTGTGGAGTGCCCGCGGGGACACCCGGTGCCCCATGGGCTGCACGGGAGCCGCATCCTGGCAGGGACAGGAGCCACGGGCGAGTGGGCTGGGGTGCCCAGCCCTGCAGAGCAATAAAGCCGTTACCTCAGCTGCACGGCTCCGGTCTTGCTTTGCCCCGGCCTCCCCTCCGGGCTCCAGGGCTTGTCCTGCTGCAGCAGCTCGCCGGCCTGCAAGGGGAAGGGCTCGTGCCCAGGCAGGCAGGGAGGAGGTTGGGGATCGGCCCCTGCAGCCCAGGGAGGTGGGTGAAACGCCTCCGTCCTTGCCCTCAGGGTGCTCTTCCCCACAATGGTTCCGCTCCCCTCTTCCTCCGGCCTCCCATCTTCACCACGGGACACAGGTGCCCATTCCTGGTGCCCCCCAATCCAGGCAGAAACTGCTCCCAGAGGAGGTGGTTGGGGCAGGATTGAGGGGGCAGGACAGAGGGTGCTCCCTGCAGCCCTGGGAGGAGGGATGGGGGCGGTACAAGTAGAGGATAGAGGAGAAGGAGGATGGAAGAGGAAGGCAGGAGGGGGAATGAAGGGTGCACAAGGAGGGTGGTGGCTATGGGAGAAGGTGGATGGAGCCTCCCTGTGGCGGCCTGGAGACTCCCGCTTTGCAGGGAGCTGCATTCAGCTCCAGCCCAATCACCCCAGCAGGTACAGACCCATGGGCAGTGCCAGGCTCTGACTCTCCCAGGGAAATTAACCCCTTGTGAAATAATGATGGGCAGGGGGAAGCTCCTGCAAGTGGGTGGAGGTTGCAAGGGAGCACAAAAGGCTCCTGTCAAGGTGGTGCCTGAGAGCTTTGGCTGCTGGGGTAAGGCTGAGGCTGGGCAAGCAGAGCTTGAACACCTGGTTCTACTGGAGCCTGGGAGAGAGGATGCCAGGGCTCTTGGCAGTCTCATGGGATTCACTCCTCAGGAGCATCCTTCTCAAGTGCTCTTTGAGCAAGGACTTTAGCGGGGGAAACTCTGAAGTATCTTAGGACCTTTTTCCAACCCCAATTTGTCTCAACAAATGTCACAGCTCCCTCTTCAATACTGGTTTCATGGGCACTCGCTGGAGCCCTGACCCAAAGCTGAGACAGGTACCTGCCCTGGGCCTCAGCTACTGCCTCAGGAGACAACACCCACTCCTGTTTAATAATGAAATAATTTATTTTCTAACAGTTGAACAATACAGAAGTATACATACACAGAGCAAGGTCTTCTAAAACACATTGTTTCTAAAAATGCATGTGCTAACAGTAATAAAAAGCACCATTATATGGTCTTGACACAGGAGTTCAAATCAGGTGCTATTTACACGAGGAACTGGAAACAGAAGTCAGGGTCTCCCCTCCGCCGCTCCCCCGTTCAGGCCGTGTTTAGTTCCTGGAAGACTGGCACAAAGCGAGCCAAGAGCGTGCGAGTTGGGTTCTCGTGTCAAAAGGGAAGCAAAAAAAAAAAAAAAAAAGGCAAGCATAAATAAAACCCCCAATAAAAACCAGCCAAGGGGAGATTTAGACGTTTCAGAAGGTTTTTAAGTCGTGCAACAGTTTCCCAGCAAAAAGCAAGCAGGAGATTGAAGCCTCTGCCCCATTTTCCCTTTGGCCTTGAGGAACACGACACCGTGGTGCTGTCCCAGAGGAGCGAGGAGGGTTTAGGGTGTCCCAGCCCTGGTCAGGGTGGTGCTGGAAGCGAGAACCTGTGCTTGGGACATCATGTTTTTCCTTCCCCTTCCTCAACATCTGGGCAGGCAGCTCGTCACAGAGCCGGTGCACAAGGCTTGTGCTTCAGCAACGCTTGGGAAGCTGAGAGCTGGTGCTACCAGCAGGCAAATAAATACTAAAGCAACACGACTTCGTGGCAGAGCAGCAAGGAAAGCAAGCGACAAAACCACCCTCCTGGGGAGCAACCACGGGGCTTGGCAAAAGCAGGATCCCCCCACTACAGTACAGTGTCAAAACCTGAAGTCTGTCCCAAAAGCACCGCAGGAGAGCGCTTTGGGATCTGCCCTCCACGAGGGGACAAATAGGGAAGAAAAGGAGGGAGGAGGGGAAAAAAAAAAGGCGTGTTTTATACTCACACACATCTGTGCAACTATCAGTTGTAAACGCGGGGCACGCAAGTGGCTCCTCGCGCCCCCTTTATAACAATCTACAAAAGTTTTATTTCTACAGCTTATTTCTTCATAATGCTGGTGGATCAGTGAATTCGAGAGAAATGCTGGCAAAACAGAACAGCGCTACCCATTCCGCAGCCTCGGAAGCGCCGTCGGCCACCCGGGACTGGGCTCCACGTCCGAGATGGGAGGACACGGAGGTGCCGGAGACGTCAACGCGGCCACAGCCTCAGAGCCCCCGAGTGGAAAAAAGTACTTCCCTTGCTGAGAGTTTTGGGAAAAAACCCACCCATTTACCCTTGGTGTCAGTTTGACAATAGTGCATCATTTCCCAGAGTTCAATGTTTGTTTCTATGCCGTGACGAGCGAGAGGACCCCATCCGAACAGTGCAAAGGTCAAATAAGTACCGGTTTATATCGGGACAAAATCCA
>PTEX01000350.1:507104-517472 GCA_003342815.1 Eudromia elegans | reverse complement strand
CTCAAAGGCAAAACTAAAAACACGGAGTCAAAACCTTAAGACTCAGTAGGGCTTAATAAAAATAAAACCAAAAACTAAGTGCTCAATTTTGCAGCCTGAATTTCCCCCTCTGACACTTTGCAAAGGTCTGAAGTTACTTTTGCCCCTAAGAAAGTGGCGACGTCTGCAACTCGGGGTTTGGAGTCCCGAGGCCGTTGACGCACCGTGCGGAACGGGAAAAGCTGCAGAGGTTTCTCCAGCAACAACTCATCGGATCAAAGGACCTCAAAGTGCAGATATAAATACATATATTTATCCTTTTCATTTATATGTGTTAAGTTTCCTGGGTTTGAGCTAGCTCTCTGAAGATGATTCTCTGCTCGGCCTTAGGAAGCAGGCGTACGAATGCAAAAGGCATACGAGTTCAGTGCAAATATGCTGGACGTGCAAAAATCCCTGCTGTTTAAAGACAACAACAACAAAATCCTTTGCTTTTTTTTTTCCTTTTAAAACACAGCACGCATGAAAAGAGAACATATTTGGGGGGTTTAGCCATCCACTAGCCCCGTCTCCCATCCACTTGCTTTTCCAAGAGTCCGAATGATCCAAAACCAGCTTAAAGATAGTTAAAAAGCAAGAGCCAAAACAAACCAAGTCTTCTACAGTTCACTCGCTTGCACTTTACAGAGTGGCTTTTGGCAGCTCCACTAGCAAAGTCTTAGAAATCGCCTAGTTTAAATTAGTTTTTCAAGACTACAGACCAGTAGGAAAGGCCATTTGGGGAGCCTGTTGTCACACAAGCTCCATAGCCCTTGGATGGGAAGTGGCTCCTCGCCCAACATTGGATCTCTCCGGTCCCTTGTGGAGTTGGTGGCGTCACCGGGACCGAGCGCTTACCAGTCACGGCAAAAGCTTTGCCAAGTGGGCCCAACATAAAGAGCTTAAAAGGTTTCAAGCAAATTAAAAGGACCGAAGAAATCTGTATCTCTCAGTTAGCCGACGCTACGTACAAAGTTCCTGGAACATCTATAAAAGCACAAAGTCATAAGAATGTATCTCCGTTACATTAGTTTCATATAAAACGAATAAATAGTATTTATAGAGCATGTGTTTTTATGTACATTTACATGTGCTCTCGTTGGCCTAAAGGAAAGCGCTGCAAGGTTTGAAACCACGGCTTTGTGGGGAGGGTGGCTTGGACTTTTGTCATTTGGTTTTTTCCCCTCTCCTCTCAAAGGTGGCAACCAAAATCCTTCGCGAAGCTGTTTTAGAGAGCCTAAAAGTAACTCAACCAGCCAAAGAAGTGCTAAAATGCCAACAAGGCTCTACAAAATGAATGCAATAACTCAATGTTGAGGGGTAAAACGTGCCCTTTCCGATCGCTGCCAGCTAAGGGCGACACAAGCGCCCTCCTCGCTCGGTTATTGCTAATGGATTCGGACGGGACCAAGCGTCGCTGCTATCGCACAAATGAGGCATAATTCATTGCTTTTGTGCTAAAGGGATCGAGATAATCTTTGTTCATCTCTCCGAGGTAGAAAAAAATTGTCCCAGAGACAAGAGGCGTGAACAAGCGCCTAGGAAAACTTGCCTAGAGCAGTAATATGCAGCTGTAAAGCACGAGGTCATAAATTGCACAGGAAAAGTAAGAGTACCATTTGGTTTTAGGGTATTAAAGAAGCTTTTGAGATGTGTACCAACTGAGGACACCCTCTCCAAGGCTCTGCAGGGCTCCCTTGCCAAGGTCCCACAGCCTGGTTTGGCAGGGAGAAGCCCCTTGCTTTTGGCAGAGGGAGTTCCAAACCTCCTGAGATGGGTCCCGATGCCACAAAACCTCCCTTTTCTCCACGGGCGCCAACACAGGAGGGACCTTTGCAGGATTTCTCCTGCTTTTCAGCCTTCAAAAAAATCAGTAGGAGCTGCAGTGAGATGGCAAGAGCAGGCCAAAGGTTACCCGGTTACGCTGCTACCCTGAATACATAGAGATAAGTCCTCAAATTAACGCGCCAGCGTTTCACAGTGCAATCATCGCGCACGTCGGCGACGCGACGCATCCCAAACGCTCCGTGCGCCGTTCCCAGGCCTCCCTCCACCCGCTGCCAGAGCTGAGCTCAACGTTAGGTCAATCCTCCCTTCGGAGCGTCACCCCAACGAGTTACTTTGGGGCTCTAATTCCACTCACAGGATACGTTGACATTGCTAGGTAAATATGAAGTCAGTCTGGAATACCAGGCACTAACAGCAAGCCAAAAAAACAACAGCGGAGGCTTTTTTAGGTCGCTGTTACTGCAAAAATATTCCCCAGGCGTGTGAGATTTGATCGGAATGTAGGGTCTCAGGGAGGAGCTTTCCGATGGGAAGAGGAGCTAGTGGATGTGATCAGGTGGGTGCTCCAGAGAGCAGCTTGTAACCCACACCCCTACGCACTGTTTGGGCACTCGGGCGAAGGTGACTCCGGTCACGGCGGCGGTACTTCAGACTGACGTGCAAGAGAATCGCGGGACGGTCCAACATACAACCTGACGAGATCCAGAAGGGAAAGAGCCACAGGAGTCGCTTCTTATAGCCCGAGACAAGGCTTGTGATCGCTCTGCGACTTCAACCTCTTCACGCCCGCGCTGGAGTAGCCTTCGTCGCTGCAGACGCTCTGCAGGCTGCCCCTCTCGTCCGAATCGCTCAGGCTGCTGCTGCTCCAGTCCAGCTCTGCAGGAAGGCAGTCCGTGCTTTCGACATCCACGTCCATCTCTTCTGCAAGCAGAAGGGGCAGCGTCACGGCGAGAGCGCGCGACGCTCCTCGGCGGCGAGCGCGCGGCCGCGGGGCCTCACCTCTGTCGGAGTCGGAGCGCTCCGAGGAGACGGTAGATCCGATACTGTCCATTCTTACTCTTTCCACGCCCAGTTTCTCCAGCTGCCGTTTCAGGTGCCGCTGTTCCCGCTGCAGCTGGTCTATTTGGTGAACTGCTTTCCTGTCGTATTCCTCAAGCTTCTGCGGGTGGAAAAACAAGGCACTGTGAGCTCCCCTCTCAGCAATTTTATAACAACGCCCTGATCCAGCTGCTCGTTTTTCCTTTCTAATGCTCAGGATGCATGGAAGTCCACGCGGCAAGGCTGCTCTTGAAACAGAAATCAGCACTCACCTACCGGGAGCAAAGCTGAACATCAACCGCTACGGCAGGCACCAAGCTAAAGCTTTGGGGTTATTTTGGTCTAAGAACTTCACGTTTTGGAGCCCTCGGGGTTCTCTCACAGCCCTCTGGAGGGGCAGCTTTCCTCAACAAAGCAGGACTTTATTGGCACAATTCGTTGTGCATCTCAAAGGTTCTCAAAACCCATCTCCTCGGGGATGCCTCCCACAAGGAAATGAGCTCCAGCTCACCTTGATGTGCATTTTAGCCTTCTTGAGTAAGCTCAGGGTAGTATGTCTGCTGGATTCGGGTCCGAGCGGCACCAGCCCTTTCAGCTTCTCCAAGCACAGTCGCAGATGGGCACGCCTGAAAGAGAAGGGTTCCCACGACACGGTAAAGAGGCTTTGCAAAGCACTCAGCATCCACAAGCAGCTACGGCAAAGGTAACCAGGGTATTTATCATGTGAGGCACACAAATAACAAGAGCAGCTGGCCATCTGGGTTAGGATTTCTTGCCTCTAGCGTAAGACCCGGTGCCTTTCTATCCCTGGGTTATCACCCTGCTCCAAGATCAGATCTTTAAAGGTAGCCAGAAATGGAGGATCTTCTTCCTAATCACCCTAGAGCTTCCAGAGGACTCTGGCAAATACACAACAGCCAATTCCAACTAGCCAGCTCTACACGTAGCAACACACAAGCCTGCAGGGAAAGCTTCATCCCACGTGTAACATTCTGTCTTTGCTGGTCTCACCAGCAGCAATCCATGTCCATACAGCATGGGTGTAAAGGACAGCATCCTTTCAGGCCATCCTTTTACCTGTTTTTAGTAGAAACTGGCCAGTGGCAGCTCTGTTCAAAACCAAATCCTTGCTCAGGCCCTTATTGGCTCTACGTCCATCAAAGAACCAAACTCCCAAGTCTGCTAATGCCCCTCAACCGCTGGCTCGCTGCCCAAGGCACGTATGGCCAGTCCACCTTAAAATATTGGCTAATGCTTTATTGCTTTCGTACCCCTCTTGCACGTAGGAGGGAAATTATGGCTCCGCAAGGAAATCCCTTCAGCCACGGCCAACGCCGCCGCTCCCGACACGGGCTGGTTTCTCTAATGTTCAGCGCTCCGGCCCCGATATTTAGGTCACATCGTTTGGCCCCGGTTGCAACACCTGCCTTTGAAACAGCTCATTGAGACCGGCAGCTGCAAACGGGAGATTTTGCAACTACCTGCCTATCTCGTTCGGCGCGCGCCGCGAGTAAACAAGGATTTGCCTACACGAAGCACCTCCCGAGTTACAACGCCAAGAAAACACGTGGGTAAAGCCCAACCAGCGACGCGTTGCCTTCGCAAAGGAGATTTTCAAGAAGGGGGATAGGATCGTGCTGGAGCCGCACAAACCTGTCCAACTGTACCTTGAGTCAAAAGGCGAGAGCTGGGGAGGAGCCCACACCTCTATGGGAATTAAAGACTAAAAAGATGGTCCTTTTCCCCCCAATCCACTAGCAGAAGTGACATTCGGGTGTTAAAACTGAGACAGGAACACACGCAATGGTGGGAAATGCAGAAGTTGAGCCATCCGCTCAGCGGCGCTTGGCCAACACGGAGCAACCCTGGGCCTTACGCAAGGCGAACTCTCAAGTTAAAATGGCCATTTCCAGTTCAGTTTTTACAGCAAAGGCTGTAAAAACCCAAGGCAAAAGCCTGCCGTGTTTTCACTAATAAAAACTGCTGCCACAGTCAAACCCCAGAAGTCTCCCTGGCCACTTAAAGAGAATAATGATTAAAAAAAATGCTTAAAAGATTTGTTTAAGCAATGAATGATCTTTCAAGTCCATCACGTGCCAGCCAGACCATTTCATTATGCTAGTGTTCATGCAAGATACCATCTCCCCATCACTTGCTCTCCGAATATTAAGCTAAACTGGTCCTTGAACTAGTGGGAAGGAAAGCAAGTTTTGCCACCAATGTCAGCCCCGTCTTAAGAGTGAGGCCAGGATTCCCCAGCTCAACAGCAGCAGAACTGGATATTGAACCAACTGCAGCTAGCAGAGAAATAGGAAAGGGTCTGTGGTCTCTGCATAGAGAAAAAATAAGGTTTTTTTCCAGCTACCCCTTTTCAAAGGGCTTAAAAACTAGAAATTTTACTATATTTGCTTGTGCAATACTGAACAGGATTTCAACACAGCTCTGGTTTAAACAATGTGGTGGTAAAGGATGCAATGCATCCTCTGGTTGTGCTTTAAACTCTGTGTTTCCAGGAAGAAAATGCTGATTTTCTCTGTTATTCAAAATGAGGAATAAACTGCCCCATCCTTTTCTAACTCCTGTCATTTGGGACTTGGGCATTTCTGCCTCTTAGGATGAAGAGCAAACCAAGGAGGAGTAACTCAACCAGCAATAGACAATATTTGAGTCAGATCCAAGCTATATGGAGAAAAAGAGAAGTTGGTGAAGGACACAAAGCCCTATTTAAGCCAGATGACAACGGCTGCACCAGCCTGTCTTAAAGAGTAAGAGTTCTTCATATTCACAGCTCCAAATTTGTACCTACACAAAATATTCCAGAGAGGAACAGTTCAGCTGAACTCCAAGAGCTCACTAAGGAGAGATGGGCAATTTAAGCCTTGTAACGGCACATTAAAAAGCCACAAAACAATTAACACACGCTGGGCTTTCCTATTAAGGGAAGCTTCCAGCTCGCCGTTGCACCCTTCAGCACACCAAGGTATTTATACATCTCCTTCCTACAGTCCAGCACAGGTCTTTGCAGCCCAAAATGCACAGGTATCATCACCCTCAGTCCAGCAAAGCAGATGTCTTGGGATCAATCTGATTGGAAAAGCTCAGACCTCTTGGGTCCCTGGTGGCACCGGGATGCCCACGCAAGGCCCATTCCTGCAGGTTGGAACGCTGTGGCTACGGACTCGCCCCACGAGCGAGGATGCGGGCATTCCCTGCAGGGATGAGCTCTTCTCCATGCGAGGATCGGCGCTGGGGCAGCGGGAGGCAGGATCCGCAGGATTTCTCAAGCCTGGGAGCTCGCGCAGCGGATGAGCGGCATTCCCAGCTGCTCATTACACGGTTGTAGCGATCGGCAACGGGAAGCGCTTCAAGTCGGAGCCCGGGCGCTCGGGGACGTGACGCAGCCCACGCTCTCGTGACTGCCTTACCCCACCTCACCCAGCGGCTGCTTTGGGTCCCCCTGCTCACATTCCCCACCACCAAACCCGACCGCAGCACCCAAATGCACAACAGCTCCTTCCCTTGGAAGGGCACCCAGGTGACACCGGCACGGGCTGAGAAAGAGCCGATTCCTTCGAACGCGGAGCCTCACGAATCTCAGACACTCACCTGTTCTTCTCCATCTCGTTGTGTGTTGATCTGGAAAAAAGAATAAGGAGAAACAAGTGATTAACTCCTCTGCTATCGGCAAGCACAGGGTGACTACGCAGGCTGCAGCTAAGATCAACACCGTCCTAGCAACCGCTCGCTAGAGAAGTTGCAAATCTTGGGGGATTTCTAAGAGCCTCCGGGTACCCTGGGGACATCAAAGCGCTGGGAGCGATGCAGATCACACACCCAATAGGCCCCAGCAATGGAGGAGTTGCCAGATAAACAGCAGTAAAAGGGCCACTAAAACTAAGAAGTGTGATTTTAAAGCAGAGGGACTCAATATTAGAGGTTAGGGGCTGGATATTTTCTGGTTAACGCTGACTGCAATCCAAGCAGCTGCATATCAGTGTAAGGAGCGCAGGCATCACTCAAGACAGCCAACACGACCCAAAAGCTCCCCAGACTCGGGGCAAAGGGTTTAGTGGGCAAGATTAAGCAACAGACCCTTGAGATGGGCCACACTCTGTGCAGAAGTTCTTATCTCTAAAGCTGAGAGAGGAAAATTGCTCCATCTTGACCCAAACCCAAAGTTTAGCCTGTTAAAGTGTGCTCTCACACACCACACATGCCCTCGAGTGCTAGGCTAATTGCACGTTTAAAAGGGCTTTCTAAAGACTCATGTCTCCCCGCGCTGCACGAGGAGGCAGGAGAAGCCAACTGAGAGGCTGCAGCTATTCGTGCACAGAGCGACGTGCAAGGGATTAACAATTCCCTGAAATCCAGAGGGAAGCTGGAGTGCCACGTGCTGCCCTCTGGGAGCAGAACGCCGCTTTCCTAAGGCTGCATTTAAGCAGGAATGCCCCAACACTAAGGACGCGCTGCCACGCACAAGGGCAACAGGATTTGGCAAGCAGGAGCCCCAAGCGGTCTCAAACCCTCCGCATCTCAAGGCATGTGCTACTATACAAGATGCTGCCGACTCCATCCACGCTGCCCCGCGTGTCTCCCGGCACGGAAGGGGTTTATTCCAAACCAGCCGCGTCGCAGGCTGGCGCGCCGGGTGTTCGGAGCACCCTGGGTGTTCACACCCTGCCCCAAGCTGCACCCAGCAACTTCATCGTCGGGTTTCACAATAGCTCGGTCGCCCTTCGGGAGCCATCACAAAACCCTCCTCCCTGGCTTCCTAATGAGATTAATCCTAACATGGCTCCTTTTGTTTGCTTGCTGGTGGCCTTGTGTCACCAGTCTGTCTAAAAAAACCCATCCAGCTCCCTAAAGTCCAACATTTGATTCCAACGGAGTCCAAGGGTCCGTGTTTCTTCACAGGCCATTTGAATGGATGCAAGTTCTTCCTCGCAGAGCACCTGCAAACAGCCAAGGCTCTGTGCTCCCCAGGACTTCACCATTAAACTTCAAGAAATCCCATTTTTGGACCCTGCAACATTTACAATCCTCAGGCTCCTGCAAGCGACTTACAGCAACAAACCCGTGCTTTACTACAGGCAAAGATAAAGCCAAACAGCTTCCAAGTGCCATTCACTTACCAGAAATCTCTTATTAATAAAGTTCCTCCTCTCCTCAGTACCTTTGTTTTGCAGCCCTGATTGTTTTTAATATATTTTGCATGGTTATTAATATTTCTAGAATACTTGCAACTCAGCGCCAGCCCTGCATGCCCTGGCTTACAGCTGCAAACGTGACTTCTGGCTGCACAGAGGATCCCCTGCTACCCCTGGGCAGACAGACCGCGCTGCTGGGTACCATCAGACCCATTTTTGGATGCTTTAAACCACCCTGAGGAGCCAGTATTGCTTCACACTGACCGGAGCCTTGAACAGAAGCCTCGCACGTCCTCTGGGTGACTTCCTAAACTCTCATCTTTCCTCCTCCGGACCATAACAATGGAAGAAAGTAACAGCAAAAGCAGTAATTACCAACTCTATTTTTAATACAACCCAGAAATCGGTTCTGCCGCTATGATTCACCACCGGAAACATCTTAAAACAGCTTAAAAATCTCATCTTTCCGACTGGAAATTCTGAGCACGCTCCAGGTGCAAGGAGCGCCCACAGGTTTCCCTGGAGCACAGGGCAACACTCGGCATCTCTATGGGAAAGCGCTTGGCTCACTCGGGAACCAAACAAGCTAATGAGCTCCCCCAGCACCAGGGAAACACAAGAGCCCTTAAAGGCTGGGCAGGAGAAGCCGGGAACACCCCGGCTTTGGGAGACATCAAAACAGGGTGTAAAAAGCAACCTGTCAAGTATGAGGTGTTCTGGGCAGTGTCTGTTGTTACAGGCGCTATCAAAGGTCAGCTGCCACCACGTAACCCGTGCAAATTTGCTCAGAACGAGGAAAACGGGGCATATCTGGTGACAGAGCAAAGCTGCTCCTCCCTAGGCAAACAGCCGAAGAGGGACCCACGGGAGACGCGGTCATCTGCCCACAGAGGACGTCTCGCCGCGAACCTGCTCCGACTTCATTCTGCCCCGGCGTTTCTCTCCGGGCGGTGTTTTCGTCTGCTGGATCGGCCCTGGCTGGTGCCAAAGCAGCTCCCCGGCGTCAGCCCTGGTCACCCCAAGACACCACTCCTGGCAAACCAGTCCCTAACTGGATCTCTGCAACGGAGGGGCTATTTTAACAACATTAAAGCAAGGGGAAACGAGGAGCTGACAACAAAAAGAAGCCAGTGTTGTTATGAGGACACAGGTGATCAAGGCTACACTTGATTCTTCCACTAATAATTTCCATTTGCTGAGAAAAACCTTTTTTTTGGGGGGAAAGTCAACACGTAGGAGCCCAAACTTCCCCCCTGCTCAAGCTACGAGAATATCCTCAGTGCGTCTCGCGTCCTCGTCGCAGTTCCGCATCTCCAACTCCCACGTGTGGTTAAAGCTCCTAAGAAACCCCAGGCTCAACCTGAAACAACCGTCCCCGAGAGCCAGACCTTAGGATCCCGTAAGGGCCGACGCGCCGGATAACGCGGGCCGGGCGCGTCGCGTCCCGTATCGCTCGGCGCCGCCGACGTCGGGCCGGAGCTTTCGCCGCCAACTTCCTGCTCTCGTCACGGCCCTCGCACAAGCCCCAGAGGCAGCGGTTGCTCTTCCCGCAAGCAGCGGAAAGGGCAAATAAAAGGAGCCGCGGGAGCCCCTCATTCCCCGCAGTTAAATAAATCCCTAAAGAAGAGGCCACCCCAGCAGGGCTCGCTTGTGCAAAACGGCCTGGCCGGCTCGGACGTGAACTCGGCCAACGCGAGGCTCTGCCGCGGACAACGGCCGCGTTGTCACCGGGGTCCTTGGCGTTTTTAGCGTCCCCGGGCCCGGCTGGGGACCCGCGTCCGGGCTCTGGATGCTCCCGGGGGGACACAGAAGGGAAGCGGCGCTGGGAGGCATTTGGGGCCGGAGCACAAGGAGGAGGCCGTAAGGCCCCGAGCCAACGGCGCTTCCGTGAGGTGCCCGGGACAGGCCCGGGGAGGCCCCACGGCGTGACGGGGCGGCCGGGGCACCCGGGGACGCCGCGTTCAACGTCCCATAGAGGTCCCCGTGGCGGCCGGGGCCCCCGGGGGCGCCGTTCCTACCGGCTCCACGCGGTCCCCATGGCCGCGGAGAGGCGCCCGCGACGCCGTTTCTACCGGACACCCCCCCCCCCACCACCATCGGCACCCGGTGACGGGGCCGCGCGCCGCCCGTTGCCGGCCGTTACCTGCTGCCGCCGCCGCCGCTCCTGCGGGCCTTGGCGCGCCGCCGCAGGGCCCCGCCGTCCGCGCCGCCGTAGGGGAGCAGCGAGGCGTAGCCGTGCTCCGCTTCTGCGGGACACAGAGCGCCCCGTTACCGACCGGCACCCGCCGCGGGGGTGGGGGGGGCGGCCGCTACCGGTACCTCGTTCCCGCCGCTCCAGGTACTCGGCGGCCTCCAGCAGCATCTGGATGTTCCCGCC
>PTEX01000350.1:493895-506534 GCA_003342815.1 Eudromia elegans | reverse complement strand
CCCCCCCGGAGCAGGGTCCGTCCCGGGACACGGAGCCCCCAGGGACACACCCCCCCCGCCAGGGGTTCCCCTATGCAGGGACCCCCTCTGGGACCCTCTCTCTGGGCAGGTAGCACCCAAGGACTCCCCACCCATGGGGTGCCCTGGTCAGGGATCCCCCCACAGGAGGGATCCCCAATAGGGTCAGGGGGCACCCAATTCTTCCCCCCACCTCCACCCCATGCCCATCAGGTCCCACCTCGTCCCTGGGGTGACTCCCGGCGCCCCGGCCGCTCTGGGCCCTTCCAAGCTCAAAAAGCAGGAAAACGGAGCCAGAGCCACCTGCCCCTCCGGGAGGGGGCTGGGGGGCACCCGACCGAACCATTGGAAATGACTTTGGGTGGTTTGTGTCAAAACTCGTGTTTTTCTCCCGCCTCAACCCCCCTTTTTTTGCCACGGGGCCGATGACGCCGGCTGGCGTGACGAGGAGTGACTCGTCCGTCCCGGACGGGGCCTTATCTGCGGGTGGCAGCGGGTGACGAGCGACCCGCCCCGCGTGGCCCCGGCTGATTAAGACCCAGCCCTGCCCCGAAACGGGTGCGGGAAGGGAGCAGAGAGCGGGAGCTGCCCGGGAAAGCACCGAACACGGAGCTGCACCCTGGGGAAGCAAAAACACTCCAACCCCCTGCTTAAATACACATGTTTTCTTCAAAAAAAAAAGCTCCACTTTGCATTAAAAGGCAGCTAAAAATCCAAGCCGCGCTCCTGCAGTGTTACTTTGCCCTGCAAGCAGCAGCTTTATTGGCCCAAAATATTTAAAAAAGAGAGAGGAGCCTCAAACCGCAAGGGCAGCAGCCACCTTTTGTCTCAGCCACCCAGATTCCAAGGGCTCCGGCTGCTCCAGGTCGGTGCTGCCACCTCCTGGGCTGGGATAGGCTCAGGAATTCCCTGCTGCTCCCTTGAGTTCTCATCCAGTCAGGAATAACGTTCCCAGCTTTGCTCAGGAGCGTTTTCCACTCCAAACTAACCCGGTTCCCGACCTCCACCTGCTTGAGGAGGACTGAGCTGCTCCCGGCTCCGCGCGGCTCCCGAGGCGGCGTCTGGATATAGGGGCCACATTCCCAGGTTTCCTTCCAGCACGACCCGCGCGGAGCAGCCGCACAGCTCTGAGCCGCCGCTACAGGCAAATAGGGCCCGGGCATCTCCAGCTTCCTCCTCTCCGGTGTTTTATTCCCGAGTGATGCTAGCACGGTTTAGGAAACAAAAAAAAGGGGAAATATATACAGGTTTTTATTGTAACGGACAATACTGAGTTATTTAAAAAAAAAATAAACAAGAAAAATAAAACCATCAGGTAATCCTGACAAGGAACAAACCGAAAATGCTAAGAAATGACACTTTTTATCCTCTCTTCCTACAGGGCAGAGCAAGTACATCTGGATTTGTTATAAATAACCCGATTTCACTTTATGGAGCGAAGCGTCTCCTGTCTCGGAGCTACCAGCACGTGTAACACCGAGTGCTCTTCCCGGGTGGAGCAGAAGTCCTTCCCTGAGGACGACCGGCCCCGCAGGCATCACGCAATGAAATCCAAGGGTCTGTTGAATCCTCCTTTTCTGTTCATGTACTGCCTGTGAGGAGGGCAAAGAAAACTTGGTAACGGCGGTTAAAACAAGCAAACAACCCAAAAGGGCCTCCAAACTCGAGAAACTGGACGAGCTTCCAGCAATTCCAGCTGCAAAGGAGAGCTTCCAGCTCCTCGGGCTGCAAAGGAGAGTCTCACAGAGGTTTGCAATGAGGAGCAGCCCCAGGAAACCAAATCCCCCAAGAGTGAAGGAATGAAGCTGCTTATATGGAGCAACTCGCTTGTTTAAGCTTGACACCTCGTGCAGGAGCGAGCAGCTGGAGCTCGCCAGCGGCTCTGCCCCCGTCTGCTTAAAACAGCAACATCAGACCCAAAGCATCCACATGCACCCACAGTCTCCTCCGAACGAGGCTACTGCATAAACAGAATTATTTCTCTCAGCATAAAAATTGCAGGTAAAACTCAACGGTCCCTGCAGCAGAGTGAGTTTGCCGACGAGCAGAAGGACAAACCTGTATTTTCTCTTCTGCGACACGTTGATGGCGTAAGCGTTCGCGGCACCGTCCACCTTCTTCCCCTGAAAGACATGAGGAAAACGGTCCAAACCTCGGCGGGCTGATTGGGACACGCTGGAAAAATGGCGCAGCAACGTGGACAGGCGGCATCGGGGGGGTTCACACCAGGGTGCCCCTAAAAGGGGCTAAATGATTGTCTGTGACCGGGCATCTCGGCTGTAAATAGGGAACCCACCGCGCGTGGGGTGTCCCCACAGCAAGGAAAATCACCCCGGCACATGCACCACGGAGCCATCGCCACCATTAGGATCCGGACGGGCCGAGACTCCGCTCCACACCGAGCGCCGCGGCTTCCCGGCCCGCCCTCACCTTCGTCGTGTCGAAGGAGGCAAAGCCCATCATCTTCATCATCTCGATCTCCTCCTCCGTCTTGCCCTGCAGATCTTCCTCTGAAAGGGCCACAGAGCAGCGGAGCCGCCCAAAGAGGTCACGGGAGGTTTCACCCACCGCGAAGGCGCCCGCTGGAGGGGCTGGAAACCCCGGGAGCCATCGGGGGGTGACGGAACACGGGAAGCGGCCCCCGCGCGCGCGCCGTTACCGGTGATCTGCCGCTCCTTGCCCTTGGCGTCCTTGGCGTCCTTCTTCTCCTCGTCCCGCCTCTCCTTGAGGCGCGGCGGGGAGGACGAGCTGGAGCGGTGCCGCCGGGGCGACCTGCGGCGCCGGGCGCACGGGTCGGTTTTGGCCCCGGGCGCGGGGAGCCGCGGCGGGGGCGACGGGGGCCTCACCTGGAGCGGCGCCGGTGCGGGGAGCGCGAGCGGCTCCTCCTGCGGTCCCGCTCGCGGGAACGCGTCCGCTCCCGCCGCCGGCGCTCCCGCTCCCGCGAGATGGAGCGCGAGCGGCGCCGGTCTGCGCGCGGCCACCATCAGCAGAGGGGACGGGGGGACCCGACCCGCTCCCGAAGCCTCCCGAGGGCCTCCCTGTCCCGTCGCAACAGGGTTCTCTCCACCCCTGGACCTTTCCCTGACCTGGCTCCAGGCCCCTGGTACCACCCCTGGGCCCCTGGTACCACCCCGAGTACGCCCCGGGCGCCAACACCATCTCCAGGCTCCGGAATCGCTTCCAGGCCCCCAGTACCACCCCCAGGTCCCCGGTACTACCCCCAGGCCCCTGGTACCACCCTCAGTGCCACCCCCAGGCCCCGTACCATCCCCAGGCTCTGGTATCATCCCCAGATCCCCGGTACCACCCCCAGGTCCCCAGCACCACCCTCAGTACAAGCCCCAGGTCCCCGGTACCACCCCTGGGTCCCTGGTACCACCCTCAGTGCCACCCCCAGGCCTTGGTACCATCCCCAGGCTCCAGTATCGCCCCCAGGCCCCTGGTACCATCCTCAGTACAAGCCCGAGGTCCCTGGTACCACCCTCTGACCCCCGGTACCACCCCTGGGCCCCTAGTACCACCTTCAGTGCCACCCCCAGGCCCCAGGACCGTCCCCAGGCTCCAGTATCACCTCCAGGTCCCCGGTACCACGCCCAGGCCTCGGTGCCACCCTCAGACCCTCTTTACTGTCCCCAAGCTCCCGTGTCGTCCCCAGGTTCCGGTGCTGCCCCAGGCTCTGGTGCCGTCCCCACACCCCCGGTAACGTCCCAGGCTCCGGTACCGTCCCCAGATTCTGGTGCCATCCCCAGGACCCAGTATCGTCCCTAGGCCCCCGGTATCGCCTCAAACCCCGGTGCCGTCCCCAGGTCCCCACTGCCGTCCCAAGGTCCCCGGTACCGCCTCGGGCCCCGGTCCCATCCCCGGTGCCTCCCCCTCCCCCCCCTCACCGCGTCGCGGCGGCGGCGACCGGGAGCGGCTGCGGCCCATCCCGCCCCCGGCGCTTCCGGCCTCACTACACCGCCTCAGCGCCGCGCTTCCGGTCCGTTCCCGTTCCCGTTCCCTCCGCAGCGCGGGCGGGAGCAAGAGCCGCGCGCGGTGGTTCCGCCGCGCGGGCGGCCCTGGGGGGGGACATGGCCGGGGCCCCAGAAGCCCCCGTGTGTCCCCCCGACAACGGCGACCGGAGGGGCCACGGGCGCCGCTTTCCTCGCAGTCACTTTATTATGGGTCAGTGCGCGGCGGGCGGGAGTCAGGGGAGCGGGCGGGGGCGGCGGCCGGGGCCGCCTCAGGCCTCGGCCTTCTCCTTCTTGCGGCCCTTCTTGAGGAAGGAGGGCGCGCGGAACTTCTTCTTCTTCTTGGAGGGCGACTTGGACGGGGAGCCCTCGGGCGAGGCGGGGCTGCCCGGGCCCCGCTGCTCCTTGGGCGCCGGCGGCTCCCGCGGGGCCCCGTCCTCGCCGCCCGGCGCCTCTTCCTCCTCCTCCTCCTCATCGCACGGCGCCTCCGGCTGCTTCTCCTCTTTCTCCTCCTCCGGCGGTGGCGGCTCCGCGTCCCCTTGGGTGCCGGGGGGGGTCGGGGGGGGCTCCCCGGGCGCCGGCTCCGCGGCCTCCTGCTCCTCTGTGGGGCCTGAGAGGGAGGCGGGGAGGAAACGGGTGGGGGTGGATGGGATGCCGGGCCCGATGCCTTCCTCGTCACCGCCACCATCATCCTCGCGTCACCATCAACCACATCGCCCTCAACACCACCAACGGCCTCCTCACCATCACCCTCCTCACCATCATCCTCATTGCCAGCACCCTCGTCACCAACCGGCATAATCCTCTCCATCACCATCATCACCATCATTCTCATTCTCAACATCACCATTGTCCTCTACACCATGATCCTCATCACTATCATCATCCTGATCACCATCGTCCTCCCCACCATCACCCTCATCATCACCGTCATCCTCCTCACCATCACCATCGTCCTCCCCACCGTCACCATCATTCTCACCATCACCATTGTCCTCTACACCATCACCCTCATCCCCACCGTCCTTATCACCATTGTCCTGATCACCATCACCATTATCCTCATCACCATCACCATCCTCACCCTCATCACCACCATCGTCATTCTCTCCATCATCATCATCCTCCTCAGCATTGTCCTCATCACCACCGTCATTGTCCTCATCACTCTCACCATCATCCTCCTCACCATCATTCTCACCATTATCATCACCCTCCTCACCATTGTCTTCACCACCGTCATTCTCATCGGCACCCGCACCCTCATCCCCACCATCATCCTCGTCTTTCTCATCACCATCAACACCCTCCTCCTCACCACTCCCTCCTCCTCCTCCTTCATCCTGTGCCCTCTGCTCTTGGTGTCCCTCATTGAACAGAGGGTTGGACTAGATAAGTTCTAGAGGTCCCTTCCAACCTCAACCATTCTGGGATTCTCTGATTGTCCTCCCCACCATCACCCTCATCACCACCACCCTCAATCTCGCCATCGTCCTCCCCGCCATCACCCTCATCACCACCGTCATCCTCCCCACCATCACCATCGTCACCATCATTCTCATTCTCACCATCACCATTTTCCTCTACACCATCACCCTCATCACCACCGTCCTTATCACCATCATCCTCAACACAATCACCATCCTCACCACCACCATCATCATTCTCTCCATCACCATCGTCCTCACCACCATCATCGTCCTCATCACCACCATTCTCATTCTCACCGTCATCATCACCCTCATCATTCCCACTATCACCCTCATCTATCTCATCACCATCCTCATCACCCTCCTCCTCACCAATCCCTCCTCCTCCGCCCTCACCCTGGGGCTCCGTGTCGGGCGCAGTGCCCCCGTTACTGACGGTGCCGTCGGGATTCTCTGCGTCGGGCGCCTCCGGAGGCTCCCCGTGGGTGCCGTCCCGCTGGCCTGGGGTGGATGGGGACACACAGGAGTGGGTAGTGGGACGGGGACCACGGGCACGTGGCCCCATGGAGCGGCCCTACCATGGGGCGGCCGCTCCTTGCGCTCCACCTCACGCCGGTATTCCTCCAGCTCCTGGTCCGTGAGCTGCCGGAAGGGGTTGGGGGGCTCCGGCGCCGCCTCCGGCTGCTCTGCCGCTGCCGCCAGCTGGCTCTCCGTGGACTGCGGGGTGTCCCCCCGGCATGTGGCAGTGTGAGAACACGGGGATCCCACGGGGATGCGGTGAGGAGGGGGCGCGGGGGGGAAAGGACGGGGTCCAGTGGGGATAGGATGCGAGGAAAGGACGAGGGTCCTGTGGGGATGGGATGCCGGGAGAGGATAGGGTTCCCGTGGGGATGGGATGCGGGGAAAGGATGGAGGGGGTCCCGTGGGGATGGGACACGGGGAATGGATGGGGGGGGTCCCGTGGGGATGGGATGTGGGAAGAGGATAGGGGTCCCGTGGGGATGGGATATGGGGAAAGGACAGGGGGTCTTGTAGGGATGGGACGTAGGGAATGGATGAGGGGGTCTTGTGGGGATGGGACATGGGGAGAGGATGGGGGTTGCATGAGGAAAGGATGGGGATCCCATGGGGAAAGGATGGGGGTCCCATGGGGAAAGGATGGGGGTCCCATGGGAATGGGATGTGGGGAAAGGACAGGGGGTCCTGTGGGGATGGGATATGGGGAAAGGATGGGGGGGGTCCCACGGGGATGGGGCACAGGGAAAGGCTGGGGGTGCCATGGGGACAGGGATGGGCCGGGGGCTGTGTGCCGGGATAGGGATGAGGCTGCTGTGCCATGGGAAAGGGCTCCCACAGAGACCTGGGTGGGGACACGGTGACCTAGAAAAAGGCCAGGGGCTCCCATGGAGATGAGGACAGGGACACAGAACCATGGGAAAGGGTGAGGGGCTCCTATGGGGAGCAGGAACGGGATGTGTCATGGTGGGAAAAGGCAAGGGGCTGTCCGTGGTGACAGGGACACGGTGCCCTGGGAGAGGGGCTGCTCATGGAGACCCGGATGGGGACCCGGAGACATGGGAATAGGCAAGGGATGGGGACCCAGCGCCATGGGAAAAGGTGAGGGGCTCCTGTGGGGATGGGCACAAGGAGGGGACCCGCCAGCACGCGCAGGTGACGTACGGGGCTGCGGCTGCTGTCCCCGATGACGCCAGCCAGGAGCTGCGACTGGGGCCCGGCCGACTTGACATCCTGCCGGTTCTGCTCACGGATCTGGGCCAGGAACAGTGGAAGCCAGTGGTGGGGATAGCGCTGCCACCACCTCCGGGTCCCTGGGAGCCACCGGTACCTTATTCCGCATCTCCAGCACCTCCTGCGGGTCCGTGTAGAGCGGCACGAACTGGTTGGGGTTCTCGATGCGGATGGCCGTGCCGCCGCCACCGCCCTTCTCCGCCTCATCCGCCTTGAGCCACTGCGACCGGGAGAAGCCGGCACTTCCATGCCCGTCCCCATGGCGTCCCTGCCGCCCGCCGCCGGCCCCCGTGGCCCTACCGTGGTCCTGGTGCGGGGCCCGCCGGGCTGCTCGGCGGCCACGTCCACGCGCAGGTAGGTGTTGGGGGTGTTGAGCCAGCGCGTCTTCTCCTGCTGCTGCCGCTGCGCGTGCGGCGGCGGCCGCGGCCCTGCCGCCACCGCCGCCTCCTCGGCCAGCACGAAGGCCGTCACCGTGGCGGGGATGAGCACGTCGCTCTTGGGCTTGCTCTTCTCCTGCACGAAGGGGTAGCGGTACGTGTAGCCCGTCCGGTAGCCCTGCGGGGGGAAGCGCACACGTTGGCACGCTGGCGGCTACAAAAATTACAGGATTTTGCCCGGTGTTTTTTTGGCTCGTTTGGGTTTTTTCGCCGCTGCTCACCAGGTTGTCGAGCATGCGCATGAGGGCCTCGAACTCGTGCTCGCCCAGGCGGCTCTTCTGCATGGGCCCGAAGGTGCTGCCGGCCCAGCGCACGGAGCCGGCCTCGTGCGGCCGGTGCTTGTCGCGCTGCAGCACGATGAGGTTCTCGGCGCCGCCCGCGCTCGACAGCGCCGACACCTGCGGCAGAGGGGACACTCGGGGCACGCGCCAGGGCAGCGCCGCGGGGACCTGGCCCAGCTCGGTGCATCCCCCAGGGCACGGTAGCAGAGGCCTGGCCCAGCTCGGTGCATCTCTCATGACACTGTGCTAGTGACAGAGACCTGGCCCGGATTGATGCACGTTCCCAGGGCATGGGCTGGTGGCAGAGACCTGGCCCAACTCGGTGCATGTTCCTGAGGCAATATGCAAGATACCTGACCCAGCTTGGTGCACCTCCCAAGGCACAATAGCAGAGACCTGGCCCAGCTCAGTGCATCCCCCTAAGACACGGGCTGATGGCAGAGACCTGACCCAGCTTGATGCATCTTCCCAGGGCACAATAGCAGAGACCTGGCCCAGTTCAGTGCATCCCCCAGGGCACAGGCTGGTGGCAGAGACCTGGCCCAGCTTGGTGCATCTCCCAGGGCACAACAGCAAAGACCTGGCCCAACTCAACGCATGTTCCTGGAGACCTTATAATAGCAGCAGAGACCAGACCCAGCTCAGTGCCTGCTCCCAAGGCACCGTGCGGGCAGCAGAGACCAGACCCAGCTCAGGGCCTGCTCCCAAGGCACCGTGCGGGCAGCAGAGCCCCGCCGCAGCTCGGCGCACGGCCCCGCCGCCCACCTGTATCTCGCAGGCCGCCTGCAGGTGGAAGATCTTGTAGAACGCCTCCTCCACGGTGTCGCCCAGCGCCAGCACGCCGTGGTTGCGCAGCACCAGGATCTGCACGGGGGAAGGCAGCACTCGTCGCCCGTCCTGTGCCGGCGCCTGACGCCGGGGCCGGCGGCGCTCACCTTGCACGTGGGCCCCAGGCACTTCTGCAGCTGCACGCGGTCGGCCTCGTCCTGCAGCGCGCCGCCGAAGTCGAAGTAGGCGGCGTCGCCGGCCAGCAGCGCCTCGTGCGACACGGGCAGCACCCCGCAGCGCATGGCCGACACCTGGGGACGCGCCACCATCGAGGCCACCGCTGCCATTGCCGCCAGCATGCCCGCGCGCCCTTCCTTACCGCGGCGGTGGCCGGCGTGTGCAGGTGCACCACGCAGCGCGTGGCCGGCCGCGCCGCGTACACGGCGGCGTGCAGGCTGAAGGCGCCGGCGTCCACGGCGAAGCCGGTGCTGCCCTGCTCCACCACCTCGCCCAGGATGTTCACCTTGACCTGCAGCGCGGCGCCCGCTCAGAGCCCCCCGCGGTGACGCCGCCGACGCCGTCCGTGGCCCCGCGCCGCCCGCACTCACCAGGCTGGACGCCGTCACCTCGCTGCACGAGAGGCCCTTGGGGCTGATGAGGAAGTGGTCCTGCTCCTTGCTCACGCGCAGCTGGGGGCGTGCGAGACGTGGCCAGGGCGGCACGGCCCCCGGCACCGCGCGGGGAACCCCAAAACGCCGGGAATGTGGACTGGGAAGCCCGGGAATTGCCCCAGACAGAGCTGTGGGGACCCCAGGATCCACGGGAATCCAGGACTGTGGGAAGCCCAGGAATAATCGGGGACGGTACCGCTCTGCGACCACGGAGGGGCCAGGAATCACTGGGATCATGTCGGTCTAGGATGGTGGGAACCCTAGGAACCATGGGGATCATCTTGGTCTAGGGGCAGGGGATCTCCGGGAACTTCACGGAGATGCAGGAACCCCAGGAACCGAGTACCATGGGAACCACAGGGACTCTGTCTGGGAGCATGGGAATGCCGAGAACCAGGGGGACCATGCTGGTCCAGGGCCAAAAGAACCACAGGGAACACCAGGAACTGCGGCAGATGGAGGTGTGGGGACCGCAGGGACCACCACGGTCCAGGAGGAGCACAAGGACCGCAGGAATGCTGCCGCTCCGGGGCCATGGAAACCCGGAGAACCACCCTGTCCGGAGCAACCCTGGGGACCACAAGGGTCTGGCACCTCCGGAACCGCCTCAGCGGGAACCGCTCCGAGCGGGAGCACGGAAACCCCGGGAAGCTCCCGGCGCGGGGAGGAGGGACCCTCACCGTGACGTAGGTGTCGCTGAGCTGGGCCCAGCCGTAGAGGTCGAGCAGGCGGTAGACGCTGCCCACCTTGCAGCGCATGAGCCGCTCGCCCTTGGCCAGTGGCAGCGCCTCGCCGGCCCCGTGCAGGTCGTTGATGGGCGTCACCGTGGAGGGACCTGCGGGGACGGCGGCGAAGCCGTCAGTGCCACCCGGTCCCCGTCCCCGCCGCCTCCGGAGCCGAGCCCCCGCCGCGCACCCATGGGTGACGTGGGGAAGGCAGCAGGCGAGGTGCTGGCCATGAAGTCGGCGATCTGCCGCAGGGCCCAGATGTTGGACGAGTTGTTGCCTTTCTTCATCTGCTCCTGGATGAGGCTCTCGAGCTCCTCCCTGAAAGACTGCGGAGGCGCCGGCGGCGGTCACGGCGGGTCCCGGCGGGCGCCGCGCGGGCCGGGCGCCGGGCCGGGCGCTCACCGGGCTCTGCAGGATCATGGTGACCCGCTTCTTCTGCTCCATCATGTTGAAGTCCTGGCGCAGGTCGGCTGCCACGTGGCGGGCGCGCAGGTACTCGGGGTCGTGGGCCGAGAAGCGCTCCAGGTAGCGGGTGGCGGGCGGCGAGGGCGCCCGCTCGGGGCTGGCGGCGGCGCTCATGGTGGCGCCGCGGCTCGGCCCGGGCGCCCTGCGAAACCGCCGGTGCGAAACCTGCTTGTGCAAAGCCTGCTTGTGCAAAACCCGCTTGTGCAAAGCCTGCTTGTGCAAAACCCTCCTGTGTAAAGCCTGCTTGTGCAAAAATTGCTTGTGCAAAACCCACCCATGCAAAGCCTGCTTGTGCAGAACCCTCCTGTGCAAAAACCCTCCTGTGCAAAAACCCTCCTGTGCAAAAACCTGCTTGTACGAAATTCTCCCCCACAAAACCCTCCTGTGTAAAACCCACTCGTGCAAAACCCTCCCATGCAAAAAGCCACCCGTGCCAGACCCGCTTGTGTAAAATCCTGCTGTGCAAAACCATCCCGTGCAAATACCCTCTTGTGCAAAACCCGCTTGTGCAAAACCTGTCCGTGCAAAACCCTCCTGTGCAAATACCTGCTTGTGCAAAACCCTCCCATGCAAATACCCTCCCGTGCAAATACCCTCTTGCCTGAAAATCCTCTTGTGCAAGAGCCCTCTGGCACAAAGCCCTGCCTAGTGCCCACGTGCTGCCCACGGGAGTCCCTGGGGCCTGGGTAAGCTGTTCCTGCTGATGCCGCCCGCCCCGCAGCCGCTCTGCACTTCCAAGCGGCTTGGGAACCGTTTCCATGGAGAGCTTTTCCCAGCCCGGCTCAGCCCGGAGCATCCCGAAGGGCCCGATGCCACGAGGCTGGAAACTTGGCTCTGCTCCCGCAATCAAATTAACCGGGAGCTGCCAGGGCTGGAGCCGCCTCTCCGCAGGGAACGGCCGGAGCCGCGTGCGGATGCCGCCCTCCCGCCTGTGCTGAGCACGGCCAGCTCGGCTCACTGGTGGGTGCCCAAGCGCAGGGCTTGGCATGGGGCAGCACGAGGAGTGGCAGCCCCCCGGGATGCGGCATCTCCACGGGTGCCGCTTCCGGCCTCCGGGAATGTTTTGGAGCCGCCCAAGGGCTCCCCAGTGGGCACTTTCCACTGCCCGGGTTTCCTCAGGCCACGGGGATTTAGGAGGGTTTTAGGAGGGTGAGAGTCACCGTGTTCCTGTGCCTGCCACGGCCTATGTCAATGCAGGGAGGAAGAGGAGGAGGAGGAAGGGCCGGGCACCCCAAAGGGTCTCCCCGGTCCCAGTTTCCCCAACCGGCTGCGGCTCGAACAAAGAAACGGCAATGGGGCCGAGGGTAAAAGCGCCGCGGGAGGGATGCGGCCCCAGGCCCCCCGACACTGCGGTCGGGCACACGGCGGCTGCTCCTCGGGCCTGGAAAGGTGTTTTCCCAATGGGAAAAAAACGCATCCTCAGGTTGGGAGCGACCGTCGGCTTGGGGAGAACCGTAGGGCCCAGGGGTGACACGGGGCATCTGCCACCAGCGCCCAACACCCCGGCGGGCACCGCATCAGGGCATCGCCCATGGCCCGCTGCGGAGAGCGAGAACCCGCCAAGGAGCGGGAGGCGGTGGGAAAAACACGCGCACGGAGCCGCGGAAACGCCCGTGATGCCGCTTGGAGCCGGGGGCTCCATCCCTGGAGCATCCGCGGCCGCGCTGGAGCAGCGGCATCGCAGCAGCTCCCGGAGCAGTGCCCGGACGGAGGCAGCTCCAAGGGGTGCAAGGCCCGGGGTGGGGGGGACCCACAGCAAAGGGGAGACCCGGAGCAAAGAGGGGGGGACCGGCCGTGGAGGAGACAAAGGGCGGCGCGGGGCAGGCGGAGGTGCCCGGGGGGAGCTCCGGCGCCCGGGGCTGAGTCACGGTGCGGCCGCGGGGCCGGCGGCGGCTCCGCCTCGGCGCGGAGGTGGCAGCGAAGCGGCGGCGCCCGGCGCGGGGGCGGGGGGACAACGCGACGCTTGAAACACAATAGAATAAAACACAATGGGGGAGTGGGGAGGGCAGCGGCTCCTGCATCCCCTACCTCCTCAGAGCATCCTCATCCTCCCTGGAGCATCCCCTACCTCCTCAGAGCATCCTCCTCATCCTCCTCCTCCTGCGCGCGCCGCCGCCGCGGGGCAGAGCCGCCCCCGCCCGG
>PTEX01000350.1:365826-493705 GCA_003342815.1 Eudromia elegans | reverse complement strand
CCACAGCAGGATGCCCTGGGATGCTCCAGCTAAACCCCCTCCCACGGGATACGGCCCTGCACCGCCCCCCCCCAGGCACTAAATCCTCCCCTTCCCCATCAAGGGCCCTCCAGCCGCGGCTCATGGTGCCCTTAATCTGGGCTAATTTATTCTTCCACTCAAGTTTTCCCTGTTTTGGGGGGCTGGAAAAGCCCCGCGGAAGGTGCATGGAGCTTCCTCAAGGAATCGTTAGGCAGGAGGGGCATTTAACAAGCTCCACTGCCTGGCACAGGACGGGATCAATCAACCAGCAGTGCTAATTAGAGCAATTAGGGAGCAGACGGTTCAGGTGGGATGGAGCCCCTCAGCACATGGGATTTATCCACTTGGCTTAACCAGGAATCAGTGCCAGGCCCTGGGATGTGGGAAGAGTTGGTGCTTGTCACTCAAGGCGGGATGGCGCCTGGTCCCATGGGACATCCACCATTTAGGAATTGCCCTGAAACACCTTAAAGAAATGTGGAAAAACGGCTCAGCCGGCAGGAATACCCTCAGGAATGCAACATCCCTGGAATGACATCCCGTTTATAGAGCACTCAGAGGCGCCGCCTTCCCGCCCTGTCCCCCTGGCTCCCTCGGGGCTCACCGGAATCCCGCGCTCCGGTGGCGGCTCCACACAGATACCCGGGATCCAGCAGCTCTGCTGCACTAGGCTGCTGCTTGGGGGCATCTTCCGGGCGCTGGGAAAAGGGAGGGGAAAAGAAGAGGAAAAAGATGGAATTTAGACTTTTTCCTCTCTTTTTGCCCCTAAGGAGACACTTTCAGGAGGTAAATCCTCCCCCCCATCCTCTTTTTCCATCTGAAAAGATGGATGGAAAAACCCCTGGTAGTGCAGGAGGGAAGAGGGAAGCAGGAGCCACCTTCCCACCTATCCTGCCTTTTCATAGGGAGGGGGAATGGCACATCCAGGAGGATAAAACCAGCGTCATTCCAAGCGGAGGAGTTTCTTCCCAAATAATTTCAGCAGTTTGCAGCCCTTGGCCGCTCTATATCCTGCTGCTCCGTGTTGGGATGGCCGCTACGTAATTCCAAAAGCCAGAGCGAGGGCTTTTCCTGAGGCTCTTCCCAACCAACTGCACCTGCTAACATCCAGCAGGAAAAACAGTGATGCCAAAAAAAAAAGGCCAAAATCAGGGAAGAAAAGCCCCATTCTCACCCATATTACAGGAGACCCCTTGGGAGGATGGTTTTCCATGCTGGTTTGGAGGAAGAGCCTCCCCCTACCTCCGTCTCCTCCAGGAGCAGCCGGAGCAGGCGGATGTACTCGGCAGCGGCCCGGAGCGTGTCCGCCTTGCTGGGCTTGCGATCCCGTGGGATGAGCGGCACCAAGGCCTTGAGCTTGGAGAAGCCCCCGTTGAGGTTCTTGATCTGCCGGGAAGGCTCCGGAATTACATCCCGGGGAGCCGTTTAGGGGGGATTTAAAGGGCCACGGGGGTACCCCCCCGGTGCCGCCTCCTCACCCGCTGGCGCTCCTTGGCGTTGGCTGCCCGGCGCCGCTCCAGCACCGCGGCCGCGTCACCGCTGGCCTCGTAGGCGCCCGAGCGCTGCCGCCGCAGGCGGGTGACGGCCGCGGCGCGGGGCAGGGGCCCCAAGCGGGCGCTCAGCACCTCGCCCAGCACCTCGGCGGGCGGCACCAGCTGCAGCACTGGGGGGTGGCCCTCAGCCATGGGGGGGGAACACAGAGAGGGACCCTGGGGAAGCAGCACAAGGGGCCCCAGGGGCCACCCGGAGCCTCTTTTGTAGCCGTCGGCCCCAGCACCTGCGTTGGGCCCCGCTAACGAGGCTAACGATCCTCAGCTGAGGATGAGGGTGGTTGAGGAGGGGGGGGGGGGGGCACCTCCAGGCTGAGGTTGGGCCTGTTTGTGACACTTGCAATGTTGGTCACACTGGGCACCCGCTTTGGGGCTGGGGGACACCTTATTTTGGGGGGGTTGACCCCAAAGGAGCCAAGGGCAGCACGGCCGGGTGACACTAGATGTCGCTGCCGGATTCGCCGCTTGCAGCGGGCCCTGGTGTCCCCCATCCCTCCCCCCTGCGAGCTGGAGAGGCCGGGAACGTCGGGCGGATCCGGCAAAGGCGGCAGCTCATGCGGCAAATGCGAAGCGACGGGGCCGTCCGCAGCGCCCGTGTGCGCTCCGCTGCACCCATGCACCATGCGCTGCACCCGTGCACCATGTGCTGCATCCCCCTGCAGCAGCCCTGCATGCTCTGCAGCACTCATGCATGCTCTACAGCATGCGTGTGCACGTGTGCATGTTGCCCATCACCCATGCATGCGTGTATGTTGCATGTCACCCATGCACACTCTGCAAGGACCCTGGACTGTCTGCAGCTCCTGAGCGCAGCCTGCAGTGCCCATGCACACTCTGTAGCACCCGTGCATGTTCTGCAGTGCCCGTGCATGCCCTGTAGCACCCACTTGTGCCGTGCAGCACCTGTATGTGCTCTGAAGCACCCGTGCAAAATCTGCAGCACCCATGCATTTTGGTGCAGCACCTGTGCACGCTCTGTCGCATCTGCGCCTATTCTGTTGCATCTGTGCATGCCATGCAGCACCCATGCATGCATGTATGTTGCACGTAGTCCATGCGTGCATGCCTGTATGTTGCACACCTCCTATGCAAAATCTGCAGCACCCATGCATTTGATGCAGCACCTGTGCACTCTCTGCTGCACATTTGCATGCTCTGTAGCACCCGTGCATGCTCTGCAGTGCCCGTGCATGCCCTGTAGCACCCACTCATGCAATGCAGCACCTGTACGTGCTCTGAAGCACCCATGCAAACCCTGCAGCACCCCTGCATTCGGTGCAGCACCTGTGCACGCTCTGCTGCACCCATGCATGCTCTGTAGCACCCATGAGCGATGCGCAGCACCCATGCACGCCCCGCAGCACCATGCGTCGCACACACGTGTGCAGGGAAGCGTGCAGCCTGTTTGCAAACACGCAGATGCGCTGGGCCAGGCCCCAGCTCCCAGGCGGCTCCCGCAGCTCCCGGGATGCAGCCGCGGCCCCATTGCAACGGGGGGGCTCCCGAGGGCTGCAAAACACCTCCCTCCTCGTGCGCTGCCAGCCTGGCATCATCCGGCCGTGTGGGAAAATGGGAATGTCGCTGCGGGAAAAGGGGAATATCGCTGCTGGGTATCCCTAAAAGAGCCACGGCCGCCCAGGAGCAGCCCCGGGCCCTTCGGTAGATGGCACTGTCCCCTCCCGCTGGCTTTTCCAGCCGCCCGCCGGGATCCGGGCCGTGGCAGCCGGGGGGACCCGGGAGCGCAGCCGGGATATCGGGAAGCGGCTCCGGTGGCCGCTGCGATCCTCGCACGGATGCTCCCACGCGCCGGCGCCCGGGATTTTATAAGCGACTTATGTAAGCGCCGGCGGCGGGGCAGGCGGCGGGCACTCGGATCCGGCTCCGTAATTCTCCAGAGGCAGCGGAGGGGAGAAGCGTGCGGCCCGGCACGTCCCCCGCTGCTTCCTCCCTCCCCTTCCCCGCGGGCTCCGGCCTGCGCGTCCCCAATAGGATGAAATAGAGTAGAATGGAAAAAGACATAACAGAAAAGAGTAAAATGTAATAAAATAAATGAAATTAAATATAAAATAAATAAATAAAATAAAATAAAATAAAATAAAATAAAATAAAATAAAATAAAATAAAATAAAATAAAATAAAATAAAATAAAATAAAATAAAATAAAATAAAATAAAATAAAATAAAATAAAATAAAATAAAATAAAATAAAATAAAATAAAATAAAATAAAATAAAATAAAATAAAATAAAATAAAATGATGGGCAGCAGCTGCTGCTCTGGTGTTCGCTCTGATCACAAGCTTGGAAAATGCCCTGTTGGCTTCTAGTTAGTCCTGCCGGGAAGGTGGGACAGGTCCCACGCGTGAGGAGCGGAGGCACCGGAGGAGGCGCGGGCAGGAGCGCCGTGCCGGGATGCTCCCTGGGCTGAGCGCCCATGGGCCGGTTTGGCTTGGAAAATCCCCCTGGATGCTCCTGAGTGGAGCTGGATATAGTCGGGAAAAGCAGGGAAGCTCCAAGATGGGGCAAAGGCAGATCGGGAGCATCCCTAGCTGTGGTGCTGCCTCCCTCCCGCCTCATCTCCCACTGGATGCTCCAGCAAAACCTCCCCCTGCCCAGCTGCGCCTTCCGTCCCTCCCTTTTTTAGACCTCTCGCCCCTATTCCGCCGCTGCCGAGCGGAGCGCCGGCTCTTCCCTCCGCTCATCCCCCCCGCCCAGCTCTGGGATTAGCCCTGGGCGGCTCAAATCCCCCCTTAGCACGGCAGCATCCAGCCAATAGCCGGCAACAGGAGCCCATAAAGGCGCTGGGCGCCCGCTCCGTGCCAGCGAGCCAGTGCCGAAACCGGGAACGTCGCCATGGCCGACGAGGCCACCGCTGGCTCCGGCCAGGTAAGGACGGGAGCGGCACCTTGGGATGGGAGCCGGTGGCCGGAATCCGCCCCGGGCGGGAAGCGGAGGCGCCGCCGGCGTCGACACCCGGCTCACGTGCTCCGCGCTCCGGCGGACTCCTCCGACCGGTTTGGGCTCCGAGGGATGGAGGGAGGGAGGCCCGGAGAGGCAGGCGCTGGGGCCGCCGCGAGAGCATCGGGAAAGAAAAGAGGGAAAAGTGAAGTGACCTTCCTGGAAAGCATTATTTCCCAGGAAAAAAGCAATGCTGGCTGCAATCCAGCATTGCCCGGCTCCTCCGGTCCAACTCCTGCATTTCCCAGCGGATAAGTTCACTTGGGAGCATCTGGCTTCCTCTGGCAGCCAAGAATAGGTTGATTTTTTCATGGATAATGCTGGAGTCTGGTGGGGAGAGGGCTCTGAGTTTGGCAAATGGAGTTGCTGCTGGAATGGGGAGGTGATGGATGCGCTGGGTGGGTTTTAAGCTGGATTTGGTTTTAATTTTGCCGGAATCACCGGGCTTTGGGGTATTAAAACAGAGCTGCGCGGGAAAGGCGAAGCGGAGTCACCTCCGGCTGCAGGGCAGGGAATGATTGGATTTTCCAGGAAAATAAAAGCAGGAGCAGTGGGATGGCCGGAGCTGTGCAGCTCCGCGGGCTCCGTCCCATCTTGTTCCTTGGAAATCACCTCCAATTCCTTGGAAAAATGATGCAAATGACCACTTGGGAATAGCAGCGGCCAGGGAAAGCGGGCAGAGCCGGAGCAGCTGCGAGGGGGCGGGAAGCGCATCCCGGCGGCTGGAGCGCGCGGGATGCGGCGGCTGCATCCCGAGTGCGCTGCGAGGAGCGTGTGCCCGCAGGCCAGCGCACGGACACGCGTGTGCACACGGCAGGGAGCATGTGCACGCACACGGGCGCTTGTGCACGTGTCCACACACACGCACGTGTGCACAAAGGCGTTTGCACGTGTTGCACAGGCATTTGCACAGGCATGCACGGGCGAGCACACGTGCACTTGTATGCACACCCACTCCTGCGTGTACATAAATGCATGCATGCACATGTGCACGTGCACATGTGCACAGAGCTGCGGACATGTAGTTACATAACCGTGCGTGCGCATGTATGCTTGCACACACATGCACACACATGTGCACAGCTGTGTATACACACTTGAGCAGGCATGCACACACACATGCACACATAAATTTGCAAAGGCATGCATGTATGCACACCCATTCATGTAGGCACACCCATGCACATCCATGCACACATGCATGTGCACTGGTGCACGTGCACACACGCATCCATGCGTTTGCAGGGGTGCATATGCACACACACACACCCCCTCCATACACATTTGCACACATACATATACCCACATGCATTTCCACACGTGCACACATGCTCATGCATTTGCATACATGTACACAACCCCATACACATTTGCACACATGCACATTCCCATTTGCACATGTGCACACCCCAATACACATTTGCACACATATGCATGCACACATGAATTTGCATATGTGCACATGCACATATGCATGCGCACACACACTCCCATATAGATCTGCATAGGTGCACATGCACACATGCATTTGTACACTCCCATACAGATTTGTACACATGCACACACCCTCGTACATATTTGCACACATGTGCATGCACACACGCATTTGCACACGTGCACACCCCCAAATTTGCACACATGCACATGCACACATGCATGTGTACACACACACCACTGTACAGATTTACACAGGTGTACACATGCACATGCGTTTGCACATGTGTGCACATGCATGTACACACTCCATACACATTTGCACACATATGCATGCACACATGGATTTGCACGTGTGCACACGCACACACGCATGTGCACACACCCCACAGATTTGCACATGTGCGCACGCACACACACATGTGCACACGCCTACACAGATTTGCACACATATGCGTGCACACATGAATTTGCACATGTGCACATGCACACACGCTTCTGCACATCGCCCCATACAGATTTGCACACGTGTGCATGCACACATGAATTTGCACACATGCGCATGCACACACGCATGTGCCCACACCCCGCGCGCAGATCTGCACACGTGCTCCCGCACACCCGCTCTGGCACGCGCGCTTGCACGCCCGCCGCGCGCACATGCGCACTCCGCGCACACGCACCCCCCACCCCGCTCCACACGCTCCCGCGCGCGCGCCTTTCCCCCCCCCACCCCCCCGGCTCGCGGGCGCCCCCGCGCGGCGCGGCCCAATGGGAGGCGGCGCGGGCCACACACCCTCGCGGCGCAGCCAATGGGAGCGCGGCGCGGCGCCGCGTCACTCGGGGGCCGGGGGAACCTCCTCAATGAGGCGCCTGGCGGCGGCGGCGACCGCGGCGCGCGCTCCGCTCCGCACCGCGCTCCGCACCGCGCGCTCCGCTCCGCACCATGATCGCCTCCCACCTGCTCGCCTACTTCTTCACCGAGCTCAACCATGACCAGGCGCAGAAGGTGAGAAAAGGCGGCGGGGAGAACAGTTATTTTTCTTTAAAAAAAGAGATACCAAAAAAAAAGTTTTTTTTTTTTTTAAAAAAAAGTTTAAAAAACTAAAGAAAGGATGGGGGAAAGTAGGAGAAAAAGAAGAGGAAGGAAAAAGAGGGGTGGAAAGGAGAGGAGAAGGAGGAAAAGGCGAAAGAAGGGGGGAAAGAGGAACGGAAGCGAGGGGAAGAGGAAGGGGGAAGCGATGTAAAAAGAGGAGGGGGAGGAAAGGGGGGAAGGGGAAAGCGGAGCGGGAAAAGGGAAAGGGGAGAAAGGAGAAGGAAAGAGGGGAGGGGGAAGGGAGGGAAGGGGAAAGAGAGAGAAGGGAGAAAGGAAGGGGGAGAAAAAAAGGGGGGAAAGAGGAGGAAGGGGAGAGGAAAGGGGAGGAGAGAGAAAGAGAGTGAAGGGGGGACGTTAGGAAAGGGGAGAACAAGTGGGAAAGGAGGGAGCGGAGCCGGGAGCGGAGCGCGCGGCCCGTGCGCTACGTGCCGGCCGCGGCCGGGCGGGGGCTGCGCGGCTCCCGCGGCGGGGGTGGGGGGGGGGGCTGCAGCGCGAGGCTGGCGCCCGCCCCATCCCAAGGTTATCCCGGGTTATCCCGGTTATCCCGGGTCACGGGCCGCTCCGCCGGCGCCTCCGCGGAGCATCCGGAGCCCCCAAAGCGGCGCCCGGGGGCACCGGCCGGGGCTTCCGCTCGGCCTCGCCCGCGGCCGGGGTTTGGGGGGGCATCGCGGGGCCCTTTTCCCGCTTGGAAGCGGGGTGGAGGCGCCGGGGATGGCTCCTCGAGCGCCGCCACGAGCCGTTTGGCGCTGGGAAGAAAAGCGAGTCCCCCCCAGCGCCCCTCCGACAGCATCGGCTCTTTGTCCCGTGCGAGCCAGGCCATTAATCTGGCAACAATGGGGAAAGAACCGATTTCTGGGAAAGCGCCGCCTGGGAGGCTCCGCTTCGGGGCCAGGGGCGGCCGCGGGCCACGAGGCCGGAGAGGGGATGGGGAAAGCAAAAGCAAAAGGCGCCGCCGGCTCCGTCCCTCGTGCACGGGAAAGGGAGCGGCGAGCGCAGAGCAAGGGGCGAATGGGAAGTAAAACCCTGGAGAATACTAGAAATAAGGGGGGGAAAACGGAGGAGAAAGGTCTGTGTGGAGGGGATGCCGGGGGGAATTTCGGGCTCGGCAAGGGCGAGGGCTGCATAGGGAGCCCCAGCGCCCGGCGCCGCTTCCTGGCTCCTTATCGGGAGCGAGAACGCGGCGTCCCGGGCTCGGCCCCGCGCCTGCTGCTCCCGCCGCCGGAGCCCAAACAAAGTGGATTGCGGGGAAAGGGCTTCGGGAAGGGCTTTGGGGAAGCTAAGATGTGCTCAGGTCACGCGTTTCTTGCCCTCCATCGGGCCGAAAAAGCCTCTGCTCATGGATGTGTCCCGTGGGAAGAAGGTGCCCTTGGCAGGAGCCGGGGTTTGGTTCCCATCAGGACAAAAGGCCCCAAAACGGGACTTTTCTCCTCTCTTTTTTGTTAAGAAGAGCCGTGACGCAGAGGCCCCGGCGACAGATCCCAGTCACCGGGGGAGCGGCGTCCCCCGCCGTGCCAAGCGGCCGGCACGTTCCCATAGGATGCGCTGCCCCGCCGGCTTTCCGGGTCGTGGCCCGGAGCGAGCGGAGTGAGTCAGAGACACGGGGCCCGTGGCCCTTCCTCCTCGCTGCGCTTTTCCTTGGAAAGAAGGGGTGAAAAAAAACGGGATATTTGGTTATTTTGCCCACCCCCGCAGCAATTCCAGACGCTCCCATTTCTCCCTGGCCTTTTCCTTGGGGATGGACATCCCACGGTGCCTTTTTCCCCATCCGGCCTTGGCCGTGGGAGAGCCGCTGGGATGGCGGCTTCCCGGGAAGGGGCTCTCAGCTCCCGCGCGCTCCGAGGGAGCCGGAAAGGGGAGCGGGCGCCGCCGGGGGCCGGTCCCGTGGGCCGCTGAGTAATGGGGGCCGGGCGGGCGCATTGCCGGGAACCGGCCGAGCAGGAAAGCGCCCTGAGTCACGGCGGCCGCCGGGCTCCGCGCGGGGCGTGTGTCAGCGCCGGCCGGGGTCACGCGGGGCTGGGCTTGGGAAGCAGCCGGAGCCGCGGAGGGCTCGGCCGGGGCTGCCGTGAGGAGTGGAGCCGGACCCGGCTGCTCCCATCCGGCTCTGAGCGAAGGGAACAAGAAAAGAATGGGGAATTTTTCAGGGGAAAAAATGTATTCGGGGAGAGGTTGCCCAAGGAGAGGCTGCAAGTTGCACCTGCAACGCTGCCTGTCGCTGGCTCCGAGCTGCTCCGAGCTCCCCGGCTTGGCCTCGCGCCCAGTTTTCTCATGCACAGCGGCCTCGGACCCTCTTGTTTGCCAAAAAGGAGAGGAAGAACTCCCTGCTGGCACTAACCGGCCTCTGGCTCCGTTGCCCAAACCCTTCTGAAACGGCTGCACCCAGCCCCAAAACTATCCCGGGAAGGGGAAGCGGCGCTTGCAACGTTTGCTCTGCCGCTTCCCAAAAAATGCGGCTTTGGGAAGGCCCGCGGCAGCCCCAGAGCTCCCGGGAAAGGTGCTCCGAGGCGCTACTGGAGATGGTGACCGAGTCGTCCCCCGCGGCGCGCGGGTCCCGTCCCCCTCCGCGTGCGTCGTCCCCAGGGCTGATTCAGGAACGTCGGGGACTGGGTTTTTTTTCCCCCTCCGTGCGCATGAGGAGCTGCACGAATGGGGCCGGTTTGGCAGGTCCCTAAGCCGGGGAATTAACTTCTTTTGCCACCTGAGCGGTTGCAGCCAGACTGAGCGAGCGTTATCCGGGAGCGGATCAGAAACGCGGGGCTTTTCCTGCTTCCTCGGAGCCGCCGGAGCCCACGGGGCTGCACCTTGCCCGGCAGCAGCCGGCGCCGCATGGGGGGAACCAACGGAGCGCCCGGAGATGCCCCAGGGTCCAAAATCTCGAGCTGAAGGATTTTTCCCCTTTTCCTTCAAATCAGATATTGCACCAAATTGGTTAGACCTGCAGGCTCTGGTGGGGCTTGTGTCACTTGGGGAAGGGACATTGATCTTGGTGGCGCTGGGGGGGACGTTCATCAGGCCTATGGAGGTCCCTGCAATAATTGGGATAATCTGGCTCAGTTCAGGCCCCCTGGCTGGCCGAGGGCTGCCCAGACCTGCTGCCCCCGGCCGGGGCTGGTGCCCCTTTGCCGGGGGTATTCGGAGCGGGCCGGGAAGTGGGGCAGCGCCTGCGCCGGCTGCGGAAGATGATCCCGCTCTTAAAGGGCTTTGAGGAATTAGGAGAAGGTCACCCTGAACATGGGGGCCGAGCGCGGGGCTGCCGCGAGGAAGGAGGCGAAACCGCCGGCTCCTCCCGGGTTTCCGCATCCCGAACTCCGCGCAGGAGCCTCCGGTCCCCGACGCGCCAGGTCACGGCGTGGCCATTAGCAACCCGCAAACTGCCCATTTCCGACTCCAGGGCAGCTCTATTAAAGAAGGGAGGGAAATAAAGAGCACCCTCGTGCCCGGCTCCCCGTGCCCCGTTCGTTACGTGCGCGCGGGCAGGTGAGCCGCCCGGGTGGAGTTTCCCTCTGCCTTGACTGCGCTGGCAGCTGCCCTTTAATTAGTGCTAAGGGAGGTTAATTGAAGCAGGACACGGCTGGAGGAGCTGGCAACGCGGCCGCCTCGCTGCTTCCCCCTCCCTGCCCGGCTCGGAAGCGCTGCCCGCTCCGGAGCGGCCGTGGGAATGGGCTCCGGGGTGGGTTCCCCCGCTGCGTCTCGAGGGCAACGCGGTGCAGGTGCCCACAGGTGGTCGGGGCGGCGGGGAAAGGCTCGAGGGCTCCGCGCCGGCCCGGTGAGTCACGGCGCGGGCAGTGAAGGTGGCCGGGGTTGGAGCCTCCCGCTTGCGCAAGGTGTTTGGGTGCCTGCGGGTGAAGGACCGGCGAGGACGCTGCGGAGCGTCGCGACTTCCCTGGGATTTGGCATCTCCCGTCCGCACTGGGGGTGTTGCGGGGCAATGTGGTTGAGGCGGTGGCCAAGTGGCCAACCTCCTTGGGAGGCCGAAGGGATGGCCAACCTCATAGAGAAGCCAAAGGAGAGGCCAACCTTGTTGGGAGGCCAAAGGGGAGACCAACCTCATAGAGAAGGTGAAGAGGTGGCCGACCTTGTTGGGAGGCCAAAGGGGAGGCTGACCCCATAGAGAAGCCAAAGGAGAGGCCAACCTCGTTGGGAGGCCGAAGGGATGGCCAACCTTGTAGAGAAGGTGAAGGGGCGGCCAACTTTCTTGGGAGGCCAAAGGGGAGGCCAACCTCATAGAGAAGCTGAAGAGGTGGCCGACCTTGTTGGGAGGCCAGAGGGGTGGCCAGCCTCACTGAGAGCACCTCTTGCAGAAACGTTGAGCCCTAGGAGGTGGCCTCGACCTGCTTTGGCTCCGGTGCCATCCTCCCGCTATGGCCGTCCTCAACACGTCACGGTGGTGGCACCTAACGTTCCGAGCCTTCCGCCGACCTTCTGGCGCTTCTGTGCCCCTTGCAGATCGACAAGTATCTCTACCACATGCGGCTCTCCGAGGAGACCCTTCAGGAGGTGGCCCAGCGCTTCCGGAAGGAGATGGAGAAGGGCCTGGAGGCAGACTCCAACCCCACGGCCTCGGTGAAGATGCTGCCCACCTTCGTGAGGTCCACTCCGGACGGGACAGGTACCAGCGCGGGGCCAGCCCTGCTCGTGGAGGGTGGCACTGCCCGCAGAGGGAGGCCCCCTCCTGCGCCCTGGCGCCGTCACGCGCGGCGGACGGAGCGGGGCGGGCAGCGGCCTCGCGTGCCCTTGTTGGCACGGCGGCCACGGTCACGGGGTGTCGCTGCTCGGGTTTCAGCAGGGCCGGAGGCCCCCGGCGCGCCGCGGGGACACTCGGGACTTGGCTGCTCTTCATTCCCAGCTCCGGTGCTTTTTTGTGAGCGGGAGGATCCGCGTAAAACCCACGCGGATGGAGGCTGGAAAGACTCCTCCGTCCTTCCCTCTGCGTGTCCAGGGCAGAGCAGCCCCCAGGGGCAAAGCATCCCGGGCTGCTCCATCCCGGCGCAGCCAGAGCGAGCGCCGGTGATGGAGACCCCCTCAGCTGGGTGCTGCCCCTTCCCACCTCGCAACCTGTCCCCGCGTGGGAGGAGCATCCTGAATCCAGGGCACGGGAGTGTCGGCATGGTCGGGATGAGGCAGGATGGGAGGGTTTTGCCCACGTGTGGCTCGTGCGCGGGGTCACCCCCCGCCAGGCGCCTTGTCCCCACGGGGCTCCCGGCGGCGCATGGGGCTCCGGGCGCTCCGGGCTCCTCCTCGCCCGCCCTCCTTCCACGCCGGCTGCTGCTGCTTTGGGATTAGGCGGGCGGATGCCCGGCCTCGTGCGCGGGCGGCCGCTCCCGGCTCCGCTTACATAAGCACAAGGTCACGGCGGTGGTGGCGGCTCCGGGCAGGACGCGCGGGTGGCACAACCTGGCTCCCGGACGGAGAGCCCACCGGAATGGGGCATCCGCAGCCCCTCCGTTCCCAAGGGGCTTCTATTCCCATGCAAAAGTCCTGCCCGGTGCCTTCGCTTTGGTCGATCCCCAAATCCCGGTATTTGCGGGACGAGCTGCCGCTCACGGTGCCGGGCAGGAGCTGCCCCTCGCCAGCGGCAGGTCCAGCCGGAACAGGCCGCCGGGTTAATCCCAAGCCCTTGGACACCCCCCCCCGGCGGGATTAGAGCGGCACTAATCCCATGCGGATGCTGCTGGCTGCACCGGGGCCCTCACCTGCCTCCCGCCTGGAAGCCGCGGAGCCAGAGGTGGCCCTGGACAGAGGTGGCCCCGTCCCCTCTGTCCCCTCCACTGTCCCCACATGGGGCCCGGCTCGGCTCCATGGCCCCCCGAGGTGACACGAGCGTGTGGCGCTCACGGTGCAGCCCCCATTTGCCAGCAGAGCCGCTGCTTCCTCTTCCTCCCGCGACGCCGAAGGGCCGGCCCCGCTCCGCTCCTCCCTCCCGAGCTGGCTCCGTGCCAGGGCTCCCGCCAGCTCCATCCGGCACCGGAGGGACTCTCCGACCTTCCCAGGCTTGGAGGTCACCCGGGAGCCGCCGCCAGGGGCGTCGCGGGCGGTCCCGTGCGGGTCGCGGCGCCTGTCGGGGCCGCGCGGGCGGGTGCAACGTGGGGCCGCCGCGGCGCGTTTCGGCACGTTCAGCAATCGGGCGCTGCTGAGAGAGGCCTTTCTGCTGGCCCCGCGTCCCAAACGGCTGCGCCGGCGGTTTTCCCACCTCCCGGCACGCGGCGGCTCCCAAACTCGCCCCCGGGCTGCCCCGGGTGTCCTAAAGCAGCTGGGGAGCTGGGGCGCAGCCGGCAGGTCCCGGGGGTGCTCCAGGGGTGGGCAATGTCCTCCGAGGGCTTCCCGGCTCCTCGCCCTCTGTTTTCCCCTTTTCCGATGAATCCTTGTGCTGCAGCTCCCAGTGTGGGGTGAGGTCACGGAGCAGGAACGCGCCGGATGCCTGGGCCCTGGCGCAGGGAATGGGCCCACGCTGGCCAGGCTGGGCAGATCCTTGGAAAGAGGGAGTTCTTGGGAAGTGCTTTGGCTTTGATTTTCCTCTCCATTGCCAAAAATTCCCTTTGCAGGAGGGAAAACACATTGTGTTCAAGCCATGAGTTGCAAGGGGGAAGGATGGGGACAGGGGACGCAGCCACCACCGTGCCTGCTCCGCGGGGTCCCAGCTCGGGGGGGCATCCTATGGGTGCTGCTCCGTGGCCGGGGACCCTCTTAGTGACGTGGCCGTCGCTGTCCCACAGAGAACGGGGACTTCTTGGCCCTGGACCTGGGCGGCACCAACTTCCGCGTGCTGCACGTGCGGGTGTCCGACAACGGGCTGCAGAAGGTGGAGATGGAGAACCAGATCTATGCCATCCCCGAGGAGCTCATGCGGGGCAGCGGCACCCAGGTGGGGCTGCCCCCCTTCCCGCCGCGGCCCCGCTCTTCCTCTGCGCCGGAGGAGGAGGATGGGGGGCTCTGACATAGGGGGGGACGCATCCTGCAGCTCTTTGACCACATCGCCGAGTGCCTGGCCAACTTCATGGAGAGGCTGAACATCAAGGAGAAGAAGCTGCCCCTGGGCTTCACCTTCTCCTTCCCCTGCCGCCAGACCAAGCTGGACGAGGTGGGCGGAGGGCTCCGCTCGACGGGTCCCCAGCGGGGACACGTGGGCGCCGGGGGAACACGCACAGGGGGTGGGATGACCCAAAGGGGGCCCGTGCTCCTCATCAGCACCCAGGGCTGGGGGAAAGACGGGGAGGCCCTGGGGACCCGGCGGTCTCTCCGGTTCCCCATCTGCAACCTGGGGTGAGTTTTGACCCGCTCTCCTTGTGCCCCTGGACACGCTGGGTTTGAAGGCTTGGCCGGGCTCGGGCACAGCAATCCCAGCTGCCGGAGCAGCTTCGGTGCACGCCGGGAGCACCCGCGGTGGTGGGTTCCCCCCCGCTCCAATGAGGGTCCCTTCTGGCCCTTCCTCCCGCAGAGCATCCTCGCCACGTGGACCAAGGGCTTCAAGTGCAGCGGCGTGGAGGGCAAGGACGTGGTGTCCATGCTGCGCAAGGCCATCAAGAAGCGCGGGGTGAGGGCCTGTGCCGGCCGCGGCGGGGACGATGGGGCCCCTCGGGGCGCCGCGCGCGGGTGGACACGGTGGAGGTGCTCCTGACCCTCGTCGCTCTCTCTCCTCCACCCCAGGACTTCGACATAGACATCGTCGCCGTGGTGAATGACACGGTCGGCACCATGATGACCTGTGGTTACGACGACCACAACTGCGAAATCGGCCTCATTGTGGGTGAGCTGCAGCGGGGCCGGCCGAGGGCAGGTCCGGCTCCACCGCGTGCTCTTTGGGCGCAGGTTTCCTGCAGCTTTTAGGGTCTTGGCAGGGGAAAGGTGGGGGTAGTTTTCAACTGCATCGCCCGAGATTGCGTGAGCTGCAACCCAGGGTTTTGCTTTAGCTAGTGGCAGTTCCCTAGTTTTAAAGGATTTCCTCTTTGACGGGCCGTAGAGGAAACACGTGTCATTGGCTCGAACGTGTTGCAAAACGCTACGGTGAGAGATAGATGCTCAAAGGGTCTTAGATCTTGGCTATCATCATTTGGCTATCGCTAATTATATCAGAAGGGGGGCTCGAGGTGCTTTCTCGGCTGTCCGAAGTGACCAAGGCTCTGTGCTCGGTGCAGGCACCGGTACCAACGCCTGCTACATGGAGGAGATGAGGCACATCGACCTGGTGGAAGGCGACGAAGGCCGCATGTGCATCAACATGGAGTGGGGGGCGTTCGGCGACGACGGGGCGCTCAACGACATCAGGACCGAGTTCGACCGCGAGATCGACATGGGCTCGCTCAACCCCGGCAAGCAGCTGTAAGCGCGTTCCCGGCCCGGGCCTTGGGCTTTGCGCTGCCCTTCCTGTCCTCCCGTTGTGCCGGTGCTAGCGGGGACTGAGGGGGTCACGACGGTTAACTGGGGCACGGTGTCCTTGGGGTGCAGAGAGGGGCCGCGGTGCCCGCGCGGGTCGGTGCATCCAAGCGGAGCTCCCAGCACCCGCTCCTCTGGATAACGTGTCCTTGTCCCTTTCTTTGCCCTTGCCATGAACTAATCCGCAAGCAGAAGCAACCGCCACCACCTAATGTTTGCCTCCGAGCCCTACAGACTTCCCGCCTTCCTATGTGCTGGTTTCTGGGTGGCATGTGGGGCACAACGGACGCCCCTGCAGGAATCGCAGGCTCCCCTTGCAGAGGGGCATCCGTCATCTGCGTTCCTGGAGACGGGACAGGACAAAGCGCTTTGGAATGAGAGCCCCTGGGTTGTGTCTGTGCCTTGTGTCACTAGATACAGGGACTCTTAAGGTAGACCTGGCCATGGGTGGCTCTGTTCCTGCAGGCGTACAGGCATTGTCATTGACTTGGACAATTCCTGTGCGTGGTGCAAATATCTGCCCTCTTTCGGGGCCACCATCTGATTTTTTGCCCGCTTACATGCGAGAAAACGCGCCTGCACCCTTGGGGTCCCCCAACGAAGCAAACGCCTCCCGTGACAGGTTCGAGAAGATGATCAGCGGGATGTACATGGGCGAGCTCGTCAGGCTCATCCTGGTGAAGATGGCCAAGGAAGGGCTCCTGTTCGGCGGGAGGCTCACGCCGGACCTGCTCACTACCGGCCACTTCGAGACCAGATACGTCTCTGCTATTGAGAAGTGAGTAGGATCTTGGTGCTTTCTCAGGGCACCAGCTCGACTCTGGTTCTTTGTGCTGCTGGGACAGGACCCAAAGACACCCCTTGGTGTCCCATTGCCCGGCACGACTCCCTTTTGTCCCTTGGTCCGTTACAGGGAGAAAGAAGGGCTGTTCAAAGCCCATGAGATCCTCACCAAGCTGGGCCTGGAGCCGTCCCACGAGGACTGCGTGGCCACCCACCGCATCTGCCAGATCGTGTCCACGCGCTCGGCCAACCTGTGCGGGGCCACCTTGGCGGCCGTGCTGCGGCGCATCAAGGAGAACAAGGGGCTGGAGCGGCTCCGCTCCACGGTCGGCGTCGACGGCTCCGTCTACAAGAAGCATCCTCAGTAAGTGCCCGAGCTCGGGCCGGCCCCGTGGGGAGCAACGGGAGGGGGGCTGGTGGAAGTTGGTTGCGAATCCATCCCTAAATTCGAGCGTGGCACGAGGGGAGCGTCCCTGGGTGTCGCCAGGTCCCTTCCCTTGGGATCCCAAAGGGCTCCGTGCTGCCGCCCTCGAGCCCTCTCGCTCCCGCCGCAGCTTTGCCCGGCGCCTGCACAAGACGGTGCGGAAGCTGCTGCCCGACTGCGACGTCCGCTTCGTGCGCTCCGAGGACGGCAGCGGCAAAGGGGCGGCCATGGTGACCGCCGTGGCCTACCGGCTGGCCGCCCAGCACCAGGCCCGGCAGCAGACGCTCGAGGCCCTCAAGCTGAGCCATGAGCAGCTCCTGGAGGTGAAGCAGAGGATGAGGCTGGAGATGGAGAGGGGCCTGGGCAGCGGGACGCACGCCGAGGCCACGGTGAAGATGCTGCCCACCTACGTGTGCTCCACGCCGGACGGCACAGGTGACGCGCTGCGGCACGGGGCACGGAGCCGGCTCCGCTCCTTGGGGATCGTTGGCGTGGCCGGTTCCCTCCTCATGGCGTGAGCAACGCGAGCTCTTGGTCCTCCTGGGGCCATGCTGGGGCTCCAAGACACTCCATCCATGAGACTCAACCCCAGGCTCTGCTTTACAACCATGGGTTTCTGCCTCTTGCCTCGAGCTCTGCTCCCAGGTCCATCCCAGTGTCCACTTCCCCATCCCCAAATACCCTGATGCCTCCCCGAGGCTGGAGCCAACGTCTACGTTGCCTTCCCACCTCTGTTTCCCGGCCTCAGGCGCTTCCCGAGTTTTGGGTTCTCCCGGGAAGGAGGCAGATCCGCGTCCGCCGTCGGGCGGTGCTCGCAAGGGCTCCGCGTTGGGATCTCCCTTGTGACGCCTCTGCCTCGGCTTTCAGAGAAAGGAGATTTCCTGGCCCTGGACCTGGGAGGCACCAATTTCCGGGTGCTGCTGGTGCGGGTGCGCAACGGGATGAGGCGCGGCGTGGAGATGCACAACAAGATCTACTCCATCCCCCTGGAGATCATGCAGGGCACCGGCGAGGAGGTGAGGAGGGGCAGCTGGGGAGGGGAGGCGAAAGCGTCTCCTATGGGGGCCCCACCACGGGTTTTGCCTTGATTTGGTCTCGTGGTGCAAATCAGGGAGCGCGGAGGACGCTGCTGCAAAGCCCTCGGAGCGGCTCCGTGCACGGCGCCGTGTTTGGTCCGTGCTTTAGGAAGGGCAGAACTGGTTTTAGGGTAGGAACTGCGATTCCCAGGCGTCACCGTCACAGATAAAACATCAGCCCCCGCTTCCCAGATAGGGGAACCACAGCACAGGCACCCGGAGGTCTCTCCTGAGCCTCGTGTGCAGCCTGGGAGAGTTTCACAAACTGCTTCAGGATGGAGCCGTCGCAGCGATATCTCCGCACTGTTAGCGGGGAGAGGCAAAAGGGAGTCGCTCCGGTTCTGCTCCCCTCTTACGGGGCGGCTGGGCGGCACCCGCGTCGGGCCCCGGTGGCTTGGGAATGGATCCTGAGCTTCCGCAGTGACCGGCTCCGCTTTGGCCAGCTCTTCGACCACATCGTCCACTGCATCTCGGACTTCCTGGAGTACATGGGCATGAAGGGCGTCTCGCTGCCCCTCGGATTCACCTTCTCCTTCCCTTGCCAGCAGACCAACCTGGATGAGGTAAGTGCAACCCCGTGCGTGCCCGGTCCCCAGCGTCCAAAAAAACCCATCCCGGTTCCCAGATCCATGGCCACGGAGCAGGATGGGACAGAGGACAAATGGGAGGGCGTCTGCATGCGTGAGGATCCAGCCTCCATGCAGCTGGTGCCCACCAGAAGCTGTTGGAGATGAAGGGGCTCGTCCTGCTGCCCGGATGACTCATGGAGGTTTCTCCTCCCGCAACAGGGGATTCTTCTCAAGTGGACCAAGGGCTTCAAGGCCACCGGCTGCGAGGGAGAGGACGTGGTGGGTCTGCTGAAGGAGGCCATTCACAGGAGGGAGGTGAGCGTCCGCGCGGCTGCTGCAGCCCGGCTCTCTTTGGGATCGCTAATTGGGCTGCAGCGGCAAATTAATGGGCTGAGCGCAGGGTTTAATGAGCACCTGGGTTTAAACGGGCGCCCTTAGTCATCGCTGCAGGTTGGATTTTCAGACCCTGGGGCTAAAGGCTTGTTTCTGGCCAGGGCTGGCACAGACTTGTCTCTCCTACGAGCATGGGAGGCACCGCTGGTCTCCTCCTCGGTGCAGACCCCCTAAAGGTCCCGCCGGGAGGGCCGCTTGGGTCCCAGCACGTCCCTCCTCACCCCGCTGGAGGTGTCTGCAACGCGGCCACCCCATTCCATGGGGCTCCAGTAGCCTGTGGGAGCCTCGAGGACTCTGGTCCCCTTCCCCTCCCTGGGGAAGACAGCTCTGCTATGGGCTGTTCTCCACATGGGACAACCCCTGGAACCCCTTCCCTGCGCAGGAATTCGACCTGGACGTGGTCGCCCTGGTGAACGACACCGTGGGCACCATGATGACCTGCGGCTACGAGGATCCCTATTGCGAAGTCGGCCTCATAGTCGGTGAGAACTGAAGCTTGCCGAGGTTCCTCGGCCGGCCTGGCCCCGGGCAGCCCCGCAGACCCCTCCGTGCCTGCCATTGAGGGGGGGTTTCTCTCGGCAGGCACGGGCAGCAACGCCTGCTACATGGAGGAGATGAGGAACGTGGAGCTGGTGGACGGCGAGGAGGGCAGGATGTGCGTGAACATGGAGTGGGGGGCATTTGGTGACAACGGCTGCTTGGACGACGTGCGGACCGAGTTTGACTTGGCCGTGGACGAGCTGTCCCTCAACCCCGGCAAGCAACGGTGCGTGGAGATGAGGTTGGGGCTCTGGGAGCAGCTCCGAGCTCCCCCATCAACCCTTCTGGTGGGCCATGGGCGTCCAGCCCTTGGGAATGAGCTCCTATCTCCTGGATCTGACGTGCTGCTGTGTCCTTCCCTGCTCTCCGTGCTGCAGGTTTGAGAAGATGATCAGCGGGATGTACCTGGGGGAGATTGTGCGGAACATCCTGATGGATTTCACCAAGCGCGGGCTGCTCTTCCGGGGCCGCATCTCGGAGAGGCTGAAGACCAGGGGCATCTTTGAGACCAAGTTCCTGTCGCAGATAGAAAGGTGAGCTCAAGCGGGCTGGTCGAGCACTTGGGCCATGTTTGTGACCTCGTTGCTGCCGAGCGAGAGCTTGGGGGACCATTTCCCAGGCCTGGGGGAGAAGCCACAAGTGCAAAGATGGTGCAGGAGAAGACAGTGTCGGTGTCCTCCGGGTCACGGGCTCCGCAGGGCTGAGCTGCCCTATCTGCTCACGCTGCCTCGTGTCCCTCTGCAGCGACCGCCTGGCCCTGCTCCAGGTGCGCTCCATCCTGCAGCACCTGGGCCTGGAGAGCACGTGCGACGACAGCATCATCGTGAAGGAGGTGTGCACCGTGGTGGCCCGGCGGGCCGCCCAGCTCTGCGGGGCCGGCATGGCCGCCGTGGTGGACAAGATCCGGGAGAACCGCGGGCTGGACTTCCTCAAGGTCACGGTCGGCGTGGACGGCACCCTCTACAAGCTGCACCCGCAGTGAGTCCCATGAAGGGAGCAGGGCGGGTTGGTGCCGTCGGAGGGGACGGGAGGGTGTCGAAGGCACCGAGGGCTGGCGGTGCCATGAGGGCTGGCGGTGCCATGAGGGCTGGCAGCTCCCTAAGGGACAGGGAGGCCGGAGCCGAGTGGGTGACACAACCAGCAGGTCCTGTCCCGCCAGCCCGGAGCGGGAGGAGCAGGATGGGGCTGGCAATCGGGTTCAACCAAGAGCTGGGAGCATCGGGCGAGCAATGGGGCTGGGAAGTCAAGGGGGAGGCCGGGGCTGCCGGGCAGGTCCCGGGTGCCACGGGCAGGGCTGCAGCCAAGGCGGAGAGTTACCCCGTGGGTCAAGGATCTGGATTGACGGGGTCTGTCCTGGGCATGAGCCTGCAGGACGACATCCAGGCAGGGACTGAGCACGCGGCGCCGAGTTTAAATGGGGCTGCAGCATCTACAGGCTTAGGGCCATTAAAGCTTATTAGGGCTTTAATTCTTTAATTAGGGCCCTGACAAGCTCCACCTGGGGAGTCCAGGAGGCGGGGCCAGATTTGGCCCTGTTTGGGGGTAGAACCGGAGTACACGAGACTCGCTTGCATGTGGCTGAACCGTGGGGACTTGGGCTCTCTGATGGCTACTACGTGGCTGGGCTTAACGGCAGCTCCCTCTGACCGGCTCCCGCTCCCGGCGCCCTCGATGCCGAGTCCGCAGCGGTCGTGGGGAGCCCCTCGAGAGCCCCTCGAGAGCAGGGGCCGGTGGCTCAAAGCAGCCGCTCTTCTTTCCTCCCTCCGCTCCCTGCAGCTTCTCCGCGGTGATGCACGAGACGGTGAAGCGGCTCTCCCCCAAGTGCGAAGTGACCTTCCTGCAGTCGGAAGACGGCAGCGGCAAGGGCGCCGCGCTCATCACGGCCGTCGCCTGCCGCATCCGCGAGGCCGGCCAGCGGTAGAGGCGAGGCGCTTGGCCCGAGGGCTTGGTCTGGGCGGAGCAGAGGACGTTCCCCTTCCCCGTTGCCCGATTCCCGTTGCCCAGTTCCCGTTGCCCAATTCCCCCCCTTTCTCGGTACACAAAACCCACTCAGCCCCCTTGGCAGCAGCCTCCTTGTGGCCCCGTCCTCCCGAGACGCGGGTCCCAACATGCTGCGGTCCCTCCCCTCCGCGCGCATCCCACCCGCATCCCTGCATCTCCTCCTGGAGCGGCAGCGGTGCCGCTCCCAGCGCACCGGCTCTCCACCCCGTCCCCACCCCACGTGGTCCCCGACAGCAGCAAGGATAACGCTAGAATTATTAAGATACTGCAATGTCACTTTACAGAAACCCGGTACTTATTTATGTGTGTTAGCGTCGTCGCGGTGCTGTGTCCGTGCTCTTAGAAGTCAAACCTCTTTGAGACGGGGCTGAAGACCTCCGCTAGTCTTTGACCCTGATCAAGGCTGTTATTATTTCCATGAAAGTCATGGTAACTCGTACAAGTGCCGGGGGCGGCGGCAGGAGCGAGAGATACCGCGTATCTCTGTCCGGAGTGCGAGCCGGGACGCCCGCACGGGGCTCCGCTGCGGAATGGGCCTGGAAATAATTGGGGACTCAGGGTCTGCTCCCGTTTTCCCGACCTCGCACCCGCCCCGTCCTCAGCGGCGCCCTGTGCTGTGAACCCCGTAGGTGCATTTCCACGCTGCGTGTTTCGTGTTGCAGGAGCTCGTGTGTCTCCTTTTTATGTACATAGTCTCCGGAAGGGGGGTCTTAGAGCTTAGTTTTGACTTTGAACGGCACTTGAGAGCAGTACAGAGTACTTATTTTCTTGTTAGTTTTTTTTTTTTAATTTAATTCTTTTCTTGGGGTAGACTGGAGAAACAGACCCAAATTGTTAACAGGTAGAGGAGGCGTTTGGCTTTCTCCATCCCAGCAAAAGGGAAAGGCCAAGGGATAAGGGAACCGGGGAGGCAGGAGCCACATCCTGCGCGCCGGGTCCCTGTGGTCCTCCCTGATGCTGGGGTGGACCCGCTCCTCTCGAGATTTAGGGGCAAATAACAACATTTTAGCAACGTACAAACAGGCAGAAAAAAACAGGAAACCCCACAAACGGAACGTCAGAGGAGAGAGGGTTTAATGATTTATCTGATGTCTATTTTTATACTGCCTGGGGAAACTTCCTTCCCCAACGTGTCTGCGGTGGGAGGGGATCAAGTTCAGGAGCACAACCGTAAAGGAAAATTCATCTTTGGGCATTTCAAATGCTTATTTTTTTTTTTATAAGCCTCGGAGCAATTCTACCAATCAAAGCCTGGCTATGTGTAGCAACGATGTACGAAATTTAGTGGAAGGTGTAGATGTGAAATAATAGTGGGGTTTTTTTTTGAGGAGATGATAGAGAAATCCTCTAAATCTGGTATCAAGCAGCCTTGCCATGGGGGGGGGGGGGGTCATGTGCGTTTAAAATAAAGAAGGGAAGAACTAATCCTGACTCTTGCTATGAAGGGAAGAGCAAACGTACAGCGAGAGGAGGAGGATGGACAGAGTGATGCACTTGCCTCTCAGTCCGTCTCCCTCCTCCGGTGGGAAGTGCTCTGCGGCCACGCAATGGCTTTGGCCTTGTGGAGCCGGCCCATTCGGGTGCATTTTCTCCCCCAGCGACGGCTGCTGCGCGGCAGCGAGCGACCTTTCCTCCCTCGAAACGCTGCTCCCGGCCGCTGCTTTGGACAGGGTTTTATGGCTACGGCGGGGTTTTTTTACAAGCAACTTGCCTGCAAGTCCAAGGCCGTGGTGGAAACGGAACAGCTCCCGTCGCCCAAGGGCTTTGGGGAGCATCCAAGATGTGATCTGGGGTCATTCGATTCCTTTGGCTTCCTCCGGCACCAGAGCCAAAAGAGGCAATTCCTGGGCGTGAAGTAGAGGGAGGAAAAGTCCTTGACCAACCTGCCAGGGGTTTCACCGGCCTCTCACTGGCCTCCAACACAGAAACTGCATCTTAACGGTGCCACTGGCTCCGCGCGGGGCAGGGGGAGTTAAATAAAGCCAAAGACTGTTTGGCTGCTAGCAGGAATGAGTGACTGTAGTTTCATCTGATGTTCTGTAATTCAGTGTTTACAATATTTATTTTTAGTAATTGACTGCAATTATATATCTATATATATAGGCTTCCTTATTTTTGTATTTTACATACCGTTTTCTCGAGTGTGGTATTGTACTTCTCAGCTCCCCTTCGCCACGATTGCTGCTCCTAGTCAGTGACAAATAAAACAAGAGCAAAAAGCAACACGTTTGCTGGGTGAGTTGTGACGTGCTTGGGGGTTTCGTGCTCCTCTCCCTCCCTCCTGCTCCTCACCACTCCCTTGGGAAGGCACCTGCAACTACGAGTTTGATGCTGTGCTAGGTGAAAGCCTTAACGTTCTCCTGCTCTGGTTGGAAGAAATAAAAGATCTAATGTGATAGTAGAAGGGCATTCACTAGCAGCATCCAACACAAAACACCACTTAAGGCAGAAAAGGATAGACAGAGATAACTATTACACTTGAAATCATTTATTTGCATGTTGCCAGGTTTTTTTTCCATCTTATCTAACATGTTTTTTTTTTTTTAATCCTTGTTATAAAGTACAAAGGGGTTTTATACTTTTCTGACAACGTTAAAAAAATAGGCTACTAAAGAGGCAAAATTCGCGCTTGGAATCCAAAAATCCTCATGTAAGAATTGAAGATAGCAGTAGACAAACATAAAAACCAACCAATACATACAAAAAAAATCTAATACAATGTACCTCTTCTCTTGACTGGTTCATCAAACCAACCGAAAACGAATCCCTTGTTCCCAGCTCTCATTGTGGATCCTGTGACCTTGCTGAACTGATGTGAAGTTTGTGTTAACACATACAACTCTGAAGGCACTCAAAGGTCACAGATTCCTGAGCTAAAGCAGGATAGATTCCCAATGTAACAGTTAAAAGAAGTCACCAAAAAAAAAAAAAAAAAAAAAAAGGTTTAAAAGCTGGTATTTGGTTTACATGAGTATATTAAGGATTCAGTAGAATCCTTGGTGAAAGCTGCTGCTGTATAATAGAGTTAAGTGACAGTTAATACATTAGGGAATTCTCAGTACTTGGAAAAAATCCCTTTTGAAGATCCTCATCAGAAAATTCAGTTGCTAAGAAAAAGAAAAAGGAAAGATTTTTTTCCTCACAACATTAAAAATAAAAGGCCTAAGAGTAATAAAGAAATTTATATAATGAAATGTAACAAAGGCTTAAAAACAAGCATGTCTGAAAATTTGTACAAACACTTAAACGACTAACAAAAGTTGACAGGCAATATTTACACAGATGTATTTGGCCCTGATGAAAAAGGACCACAGAATTAAGCAAAAGATGCTTCTGGTATTTACAGATCAATTATTAAAAGCCAAGCAACTCAAAGCAACTGAACCCAAAGCATTAAACACACACACACACATCAATGTGTGCTCAGATTTTTACAACGTAAGCTAGTAATGCTATTCGCCCAAATTCATTATTTCCAATTCGGCTCAGTTTTTGCCCAGAAAAATAAAAATAAAACATGGAATGGCTACTGTCTGAAAATGCAAGACAGACAGGAAGATTTAAAAAAAATAAAAGAACAAATATTAGGTAACTAGTTTTGGCCTATATCATTTCAGATATGCATAGGAGTATACCCAGGCTGGAGAACAGCCAGATATATTTGCTACAGTGTAAGGCCTTTTCTTTTTTTTTTAATTCTTGTCATAGCTCTGTGCGTCAGCAGGGCATTTAATTTAAAGCAGGCATAGAAAGTTAGAGCAGGGCTACTATATTCCACTGAGGAGGTTTCTCAGGTTTCCGAATTCTCCAGCAGTGCCTCACTCTCTGTTTTCTTCTCTGGCGATGTGTACAAGAAGTTACAGCAGATATAGAGTGGGAAGATGAGCAGTCTGCTGTCCAAATTCATGACCACTTGCTCCTGTGAAGCAAACACAGGGGAGGTTCTTCGAGTAAGCAATAACATTCCCATTTACAGGAAGCACAACCCGGAAACAGGCAATCCACTGAGTGGCATATTGGCCACAGAAAAACACACATGATCGACAGAGTCATTCTCTAAATTCCAGTTACTATGTACATATAAAATAATAACCCAAAGCAAGCTCAGATAATCGTTTTCCTTTACCTTAAGCAGGTGTTTTACAATACCCACACTGATAAGGTGTTCTCAATCCGGGAATAACCCTTTGTCTCAGGGCCTCCATCCCTCTGCATCAAGGATAACCAATTGTATAAAAAGGACTGCACAAGCTTTTCCTTCCAAAGGATGCTGGAAAGACTTTTCTTTCACTATGAGTTTCACCACATTTAACAAATTGTGCACTCCGTAACAGGATTTTAAGGCAAATCATAGTTTCTTGGCAAGATTTTCTTGCTTGCTACTCCAGGAACTAGTTCTGGAAGAGTAAAATAGTCCTATAATAGGGACAGTATTTAGACAGAGAACATTTCCATGCCTTTGCCATCTGCATGTCACTACTGGTTAGGATTTAAGGGCTTCATGACCAGTAACGATACAGTAATAAACCTGACAGTAGTAAATACCACCCTTGAACAACATGCAGACATTAAGTCTTCAACCTGCACATTCTTCAAATAAATTCCAGCTCCAAATAAGGAGAAGTCCGAACTTCATGTAGTAGTTACTCAATACTGACTACTACATTGGGACATAATGATTAAAAAGGAAACCTGAAGAGTTCCTATTTAGTAAAAACTACCTTTTCAAGAACTGCATTTATTTCAACCACACACTCCAGCAGCATAACCTGCTTTTAGTTTTGGTTATGTAGAAATGATAAAGAAAATTTTTTTTTATATTCAAAATATTGCCAGATGGAAAGTAACTCACCAGTGTTGAAAACCTGGGAGAGGAAGCAGTTGTTTAGAAGAAGGGTGAATTATCAGCAGTCTCAAGCAGCACCATGGAACCCAATTTCACTAACATAAGCAAAATCAGCCCTAAGAAAGTCTGAAGTGTCCTGCTCTAATTACACTTCATAAATTCACTCTAACCTCCACTACCTATAAAGGAAGCTTGTGGAATTCCATAAGGAACACCACCAAGGAAGAAAAGCTTTTCAAAAGTCCTGCAGACTTCCTAGCATTTTTTAAGTTTTTGACTCCAAGTAATTCCAAGCTCCATGGATCAAAAATCCAGACGTACCTGGTCCTTCTCAAGGGTGAGGATTTGATAGCCTGTTGTTCTACTGCAAATGATTTTCCCACTGCTATCAAAGGAGGCCAGACGTAACCTAAGGGTTTAACAACAGTTAAATTACTTCATCTCCCACAACTCCATTTTCTCAGAACAAAAAGCTTCTCCCAAGGAGGAAAAATAATATTTTCAAACATAACTAACTTTGTGGAAACAAAATTAATTGCAAGGGAAAAAAAAAGAATAAAACCCCCAACTTTTTTAGAGGGGGATATGAGCACATGCCACAGAGCCTGAATTCTGGGTTATTTGGTACCTGAAGGCTATGTTTCTCCGAGGCTGCAGACTGACTGATCCACTGCAGGGCTGATTGAGCGTGTTTCGTTTGAAGATGATATAACGATTTGTGTAAGTAACGAGAAGGTCAAAGCCAAAGTTGAATCCGGTCCATCGCCAGCAGTACTAAGAACACAGGTGAAAAATAAGTAAGCCACGAGTGTTTGCTTACTACAGGAGGCATAATAAATGCCACTTCAACAAACGAAGCGGAGGCACTTGGGGAGGGTGCTCTTGGCTATCAAGAGGTACGCGGCTTCTTGCCAACACCAAGCTGAAACACCAGACATCTACGTAGGCAGCCATTCACCTCAGCTGCCATCCCTTCAGACAGTTGGTTAGAGAAGACAACCCTAATATCCGCTGCCGACAAAACACATTTAATGTAGGTGCACACAAAATGCCTTCTGTACATCAGTGTGGTGTTTCTGAGCAGCGTGTAACGACAGGCCCCATCCACACGTAACGCACTCCTTTGAGGAAGGCATCCTTATGCCCAGTGACTTCAGTGGGAACAAGATGATGCTTCCTAGTTTTTCCATAAAGCCTGTCACCTAAGACACACACACACGGGACACATGGGTGTTCAGACTGTGGCTAGTAAACCGCAAAGCTAGAAAAGCTTCCTTTTCTGCTGTGGAAAGACAGTCACTGGGGAACTGAGCTACATTTTAACTGCACGTATTTCACAGATCTGGAATGACAAGCCATGTGTGCATTTCCTCCTTTTGCACTCTAGAAGTCTTTTTTGTTTTTTTCCCCCCCAAATATGGGCTTGTTTGTAGTGCAAGACCAAAATTAAAACAGTAATTTCTTACTCATCACCAAAACAGCAGGCTTTTTTACTCTTTTAGAGAGAACAAAGCAGTTTCTCTAATGCATCACCTCCATTACATCTTTTTGATGCAGTTTGACAATTAAGACCTGTGTTTTGAAAATACCTAACATGCCCAAGACATGTCAGCTATGCAAAAAGTCAGCCACATGCTGTACTTACATCACCATCCTTTGCAAGTTTTCTACCACACCTCATGCTGTTTCCTTCCAGTTCTTCTTTATTTATTTCTTGAGGCCTACAAAAATAAAAGGTGCAACTTTAAGGACACTTAAACACCTTTCTACGCTACTTTCAAGTGGGAATGACCAACAGTCACAAGTAACCTGGTGTGACCCTGCTCTGAGCAGAGGCTGGGCTAGATGACCTCCCCGCAGCCCTTCTGACCTGAAATACCCTATGAGTATGAAGAAGCTCCACAAAACCGCAACATAAATCAGACTGTAAAAGTCCTGCTAAATCAAGGCGTAACGCAGGCCTCTTTCCAAGGTAGAAGGACACTCTTTTATTTTTGTGTTCAGCTGTCGCAACAAGCTACGTTCTGCAATCGTGCTAGGAAAGCACCTTTCTAAAGGCAGCGCTCTGACTGACTTGGCAACAGGGCTGCTGCTCGAGAGCAGCTGCGAGACTCTGCACCGGGCAGATGCACCCCCAGGAGCCACGTGGAAGATTTCTCAAGCTGCTGGTTACGCAACTTGCCTAAAAATGTCAGCCCTCAGTGCTCACAAAGCGACACTAGCCCCTCGGTTCTGCAAACTGCAGCAGCACAAGCTTCCTCCACACGACAGCTTCCGCCGGCGCTCGATGAGGCAGGGAAACCTTGCAGCTCCAGTGTAGCTGAAGTCAGTCCCAATTTCTGAGAGGTTATGTTACTCACTTAATGTTAATAATGATTGCATCACTAACCACATAAGCAACCATCGCCAGAAAGTCTTCAAATTACACTGAGGACAAATGTTTAAATTGGGTAGTATAAATCTCAGTAAAGGGTAATCCCTCCACAAATTACATCAAAACCCCAAAACACTAAAAAATAAGACTTTTAGCTATTTAAGCAATAAGAAATGCAGCATCTCTTCTCTTCCTACTTCAAATACACCATGGGAACTCACGGCTAAAGCTTTTATGAATAAATCCAGCTGTGTTGTTTTTTTCCCTCCGTTTCTCTAAAACCTAAACCTGGAAGATTACATACTTTAGGAGCAAGGTTAAGCAAATAAGCTAACCGTGCTAACCAAATCGGCCCAGGAAGCTCCTGCGTGTGTCTTCCACATCTTCTAACCAAGCTGGTTATATAACTGACCTACATTCAGCAATAGTGATAAAAGATTTATTTCTGTTTAATAAATTACAAAAACAGGAGCACACAATCGAGGCAGACATTAGTATTCCCCCCTCCTTAGTTCCTTGAGAAGCTTCAGAAGCTGCAAAACTTTCTGCCTTAACCACTTAACACGAGCCTACCGCACGCACAGCGAACAGGCAAGTTATTCTGTTGCGTTCTCAAACGCTGCCAAAGAGGCAGTCAGAGAGGGAACGGCTCCAGTCATGGGCTTAAAAGATTTGTCGCCCACCTGTCATAGGAACAAATGTTTAATTGTGGAAAAATAAATGATCCACTTGAGTGCAAACATGTAAGCCCTAAGCAGCTACGTTTCAAAGTCACAGACTCCAGCATTATAGCAAAAACAAAGTCTCAAAGTTTGAAGAGTGAATAATGATTTAATCCTTTTAAATGCAAAGTACTTAAAGCAGAAGAGAGTCATTTTTCTCCCTTCTCTCAAGCTGCCAAAAGAGTGAAGTGCACTGCACACTTAAAGCAAATGCACTTCCACTTCAGCAATCTTGGGATACACGGGCGCTATCATGCTTGAAACAGGTGAGACATGAAAACAGAGCCGCCCTTCAGCTCACGGGCACTGAGCTGCCCCTGAAAACACACCTCACGTTTTGTTCACCTTATAAATTTGCCTCCCTGAGCCTAAGGAGGAAACTCAGACAATATATTGATACAGGCATCATGTGTGAGAGAAAGGACAGCAGAGCTGCATAAGAAAATAGTCTTAGAGAACCTTCATTTTTTTTCTTCTAGCTACAGGTTACTTAAATAGCCCCAAAACTTGCTTTAGCACAAAGGAACAGTTGCATCTCTCCCCTTCTAAGACACCTAAGATATAGTTAGGAGCTACTGGCATCTCGCTACTAGGCATCAATACTGCTTGCAAGCAGAAGAGAGAAGTTCTCAAAAGCACAAGCAACATTCAGATATTACATAATACAGAGCAACACTGCAACAGAGCTGCTTACAAAGAAATTAAAGGGAAGTACCTTTACAGGATATTTTGCTTCCACATAACTCCAGAGAACATGTTCACAGGATATATATGTACATATCTGTATGTATATATGTATACACAAACACAAGCACACACATACACAAAAAAAAGAAAAATACAAAAGATAAAGGGCCCTGGAAAACACGCTGCTCGTTTCAGGAGTCAGTGAAATCATCATTACTGCAGTTGAACATGCGAGGGTTTGATTCTGAAGTGAGTGTGACTGCCTGTCATCTTCAGTTTTGTACAGTGTCTCACTTTGCAGCAGCACATAGGTGGTCGGCAATTAAAATACTCTCGCTGCCTTACAGTGAACTACTGAAAGAGAGTAAAACCAAACAAGTAGAAAGTCTTATCTTGTGTCAGGGCGTGACAGCTTCCTGAAGCTCACTTTTGTATTATCTGTGTCTCACGTTGTAAGTCAGATTCTAGAAAGCATAACATGTGATCATCTACTGCTAGATACATCGACAGTAGCATTAGTTTTCCCCCCAAAAAAGAAAACTATTGAAAACGAGCGACTTTCCTACATTAAACTTTGGAAGAGATTAAGAGATTTAGGGTTATATTGTCTTTACCGTTTTCTAAAGCACTGCTATGGCCAAAGAGAACCACCGTTAAAGATCTTTATTATTCTTGAGACGTTAGAATTTGGGATGGTTTCCTCGACTGATATATGAAAACCATCAAAAGTAAGTAATTAAGGAACACAATCCACAATTAAATTATAGTGGATGCTGCTACAGGATGCTCATGGTTAAGAATAAATTGTTTCAAAAGAGAACTGGACATACATAAAAACAGGTCTGTTGCTGCTGGTTCTTTAATACTCATCCAGCTAAAATCTCCACATGGAAAAATCCTGAACTACTCAATGCCAGAAAAATACACAAAGAAAACACCCTCCCTTGAATTACACATAAAGGTGATAGGACATATATAATTATTTACCATTAAGCACTGTCATAGACTGCATGCCCTTTGGTCCAGTTCAGGGCAGCAATCCTTACGCTTTCCAGGTTGCATTTAGTAAATAAGCATACCACTGCAATGGAGCATGCTCACGTCCTGAATACCAGATGTCGGACTAACAGAATTGATGGAAGAAAACTGAGGAATGAGTTTATGGAATTTTTTGAAGGCAATAAACAGAATACACCTTCCTAACCTGCCCACGTACCTTCCACAAAGCATGCTAAAATATTTAGGCAAATGCTGGCAGGAGCAGCTTCCTCAGTCACATTTTGCCTTGGTTCTGGTACTTAGAAAGAGACCAGTGTGATGTGGCAAGAAGCAAGAGGAAGGAAGCGAAAGCGTTTCTGATCACATGCCTGGAACATGGGTTAAGTAAACACCACACCCAGGGCAGCCACCATCACTACAGCCCTTGTCTAGTACGTGCTCAGGAAGCCCAAACGCGCCCTATGTGTCAGGGTGCTATGCGACATACGGGCGTGTGTAGATGTCCAGGGGAGTGCAAAGCCAAAGCACGTGTGCTGGTAGTCACCTTGGGACTGCCCAAGTAGTTGTGCAAAGGGGTATAAAAATGGGATGTAAAACAAGAGGATTAGGGAGGGAACAAGGCTGTAGCAGTGGAAGATGCAGCATCGGAAAAGCTACAGGTGCTGCCCCCAGGACGGGAGAGGCAGGGGCAAAGGTTGGTGCACAGTTACCTCTGCATAAACCAAAATGCAAATTGCCTTTTATAACCCAACAGTTGCCCACACCACAATCTTTTTGCCTACCCCCATCCAAAGAGGAAGAAAGCAGGACAAAAAAAAAAGAAAAAGCACTATAGACACATAAGAAGCCTTTTCTAATACACTCTTTATAATAGAAGGTTAATAAGTTACTATTTCACAGCATAAACACATCAAAGAAACATTCCAGCAATAAGTATTAACCAACATAAAAGAATATACAAAAACAAAACAAAACATTTACCTCGTCACATTATAAAAGTTACAGCTTTTCTGGAGTTTCATTGTTTAAAAGCCAGGAACTCAGCCAACCCAAAGGAAGGTGGCCCCACAGAGAACAAAGGGTTTAAAACCACTGAGATATGCTTCCACCCTCCTATTTTAATGTAAACTCTGTATTTGACATTTGGAGTTTATGTCAGAGGAAGGTCTCTACTTAAGGAAAGAAAGAAAGGAAAGCCTGTGATATACCTACCCAATATCATTGTCTTGTTCTGCTCTGAGCATGGCAAACCACTGCTGTTTGTAAACAGAGGACAGCCATTCTAAAATTAAAAAAAATAAACAATTAAGCTCGATGTTTTCTTTGGAACTGGGCACACGGATGTTTATAAACATCTGAAAGGAAGCAATAAAATTACATTGTAGTAGTAAGTGCATACTTCTTAACTGAACAGCCTATGCAAACCCACCTAGAAGGCTGAAGGTTAATTCACCTTCAAGTCTCAACTACGGATAAAACTGAACAACTAGCACCAAGTGACTCGGCACTAGATTCATTTCACGAGGCCTTCATGATTCCCCCAAATAATGCAACTCAAAAGATTATTTTGTCTACACACAAAGCTGTGTTAAACCAAGAGCTGGCTAGCAAGTCCTTAGAAGAAGATCCCATTTTCTGCATCTCCAATAAAACTTTATACAAGCTAAACAAGAAGAAAATCAGATCAAAGGAAGGGTAAAGGCAACCGTGACTTATCACAGGTCCTATAAAAACAAAGCAGAGGTGTCTTCTACTAGAAGAAAATGTAAATCAGGTTTTACTTTGAGTACAGCATGAAGCGTTTATCACTTGCTATAAAAACTTAACAGTTGCAGTCAACAGGTAAAATTCTAACCAAAAACTAAGGAATCATAAGCAGCCAAAGCACAGGATGGTGTTTCTCTTCATCTACAAAAAAAAGGCAAGTACACAGGACATATACAAGAAAAAACTCTATAAAGAGATGATTTGGGATGATAGAGAGGAGGAGAAGCTCTACCATAGTGAAAACAAAGCAGGGAGTCCATGAGGATGATGGGGGGGGAAGAAGAGAGGACACAGTACGGAGATCTCCCTGTTTGTTCCAAATGCCAAATTTAAAACTGACGCTTGCCCTGCTAATTTCAGGATTAAGATTCAGCTGTCCATAAAACAAAAAGGAAAAATAACTTGAATATAAGTAAAGCTATGCAGTAAGACTTAAGGAAAGCTACACAATTAAGGCACAGAGACCAGATGGGCTGTGAGGAGAAAACAGGAGATAAAGTACCTTTTGTTTTGTATACCTATATATATATATGTATGCATAAAATAAATGCATGTATGTATACATACATATACACAAACACACACATATATGTGTACATGCATTTTTTTCTTCATTTTATACTTCAGTTGTATTTCACCTCTTAACCTGGAAGCACCAGAAGGGAAATAGTGGTTGGAAATGTTCACAAGTTACCAGGTGAAGAAGAATACTGAAATTTTCACTTACGAACACCTTATGGAGGCCCCATGTATCTTTTACATACACAAAAAAAAAAAAAAAAAAAAAAAAAAAAAAAAATTCCAGTGGGAACCACTAGTCTTGTGATTTCTGCTCCTCCTCCTGTAAAGGCTATGCGAATATAGAGCATAAAATATTAAGAACATACTTTCCTTCAATTATTCAAAATACTTTCTTTCTATTCTGCTAGAGAATGATTTAATTTAAATTAATCAAGAAGGTTTAAACAACCATAAAAGCTACCCAGAAATTTCCATGCCCATAGACTCCTAGTTACTACACAATCAGCTCAGGTTTTTGATGTTGGCAAACAAGCAATCCATTCAAAAAACACACGGTTAACATTTATCTAAACCTCCTTTTACATGACAAGCCAAGCTCCTGATCTTACTACAGCTGTTGGCTACAAATACGTATCAGCAGATTGTAAAAGCTATCAAGTGTCAAAGCCTAACAGCACAATTTCATTAAACATTCAAAGGTCTCCAAGTTACGTTTCTCTTCCCTTCTCTGCTCCCATATTTCTCTTAATTAAAAGCTTTTATTTCTTTTTTTAAAGAGGAAGCAACAGTAGAGCTGAAACCTCTGACACTCTTCCCACATTATCTATATATGCAACAATTCCTGTAAACCTACTCGCCCCTGTATCATTGCAAAGTGTTCATGCTTCTATTTCAGCTTTTTTACAGCTTACGAAATGCTTGAGCATGAAAACTTTGCTCTCTGATGTTTTGAACTATGTGAAAATTATGTATTCTTTGTCATTAAGCATAAATATATCAGCCTCAAAATTGCCATCATTCCTTAATGATTAAAAAGTGTCCTTTGTTGCCTGTGTAGAGATATATGGGGTTTGATTTCATATGCTATATGCTATTATATTCACAGTAATAGCTATGCTATTCACAGTAACTATATGCTATCTATTCACAGTAAAATGTTAAAGAAAGTCTACTCAGTACAGTCCTGAAAAACAACAGCAGCAACGTGCAGAAGTGTAATTCAAGTCTAGTATTTTTTGCAACATCTTGTTCACCTGCTGATACAGAAATGATTGAGATTCTCCTGTATCCTGTCATTAAATTAGGTAAAGATCTAAACTGTCCTTTCCCAAAGTCATCTTACTTTGTTATAAAATGAAAATGCCTTTGCATTTATATTTGTACCAAAAATCTAACTTAAAAGCACTCAGTAAAATCGGTTATATTGACATTTTACTTCACGAAGTATATCAGATATCACATGTCACAAAACAGATCTACTCTTTGAGTATTATTATATAAAATAAAAAAAAAAATCCTCACTTTCTGTCCCAAACTGCTCCCCCTACTGGATATAACTGATCAAGCCATAGTCAAGAATTAGCTGTGACTCTGCTTCAGGCAATCTATCATGTCCTGGCTCCATCTGCTGTTCAAAAAACACTTCAAGAGATACTTAGAGCACAGCCGAATCAAATTTGCTTCATACTGCCTCAGTCTATTTAGATATTAATTTATAATCACAACTACAAATAAAGATAGCCAAGGCACATAAACATAGTAACTGTCTATATTAACTTAGATTGAAGTCTTTATAGAAAGGGAAGGAAAGAAAGACTCTACCCATTTACACATACATGTGATTTACATGTTACATGTGATCCTTTTCATAATCATAATTCAGCTCTCATCAGTTGCATTCTTTGGGCGGGAGAATTGCTCAAGGCTATTCAGTGTGCAAGCTTGCTGAACAACTAAACCACTATTTCTGGCAGAAAAAGAGAAATGCAGGAGTACAAGAAAGGCAAGCCAAACAAAATAACACTTCTTATATGATCAAATTGGCAAGGAAATGGTTTTAAAAATGATCAAGCGGATCAGACTAGCAAGCTTCAAAGGAAAGATCCTGGCAAGCCTGTTTTGTCATTATAGTATCCTGATATTGACAGCTTGGAAGGCATTAGGGGAAAAAAAAGGTATAAAATGAAGAGAAAAATAATTTTAGCTCTACAAAAAGAACGTCATGGAAATCAAGATCGGTTTTAAATATTTACATACAGCAAGAGTCCAAACCAAAGCCAAAACCTAAAGGGATGGACAAAGGGAAGAACACAGATATCAAGAAGATAAAAGTAACAGAAAGTGATAAACAGCTCAGGTAAAAGTTACCTTAATTGGCATTTGGCAATTACACCTATGAATAAGTGGCATGGAGATGCAAATGAATGGATATTTCAACTGCGATAGCATTGCATATTTCATCTCGATTTTCTCATAGTGGTTTGTCTACCTTTCATTTACATAACTTCTATTCTTAAAGCTAAGATTCAGCCATGCAAAGAGCATCCTTAGTGAGGTATGGAGCAAAGACAACAGGAGCCAAACCCAAAAGGAACCAAGGCAAGGTAAACACACAGAGCACAAGGATCACACTTAACCGGGAAAGAGGATGATTAAATAAAATATAGCAGTGACAGTGAATAAATTTTTTCAGCTGAGATACCAACCTGACAATTCATTTCTCCTCTATTCAGTATACAGTCAGGGTTTGCTCAGCTTCCAAGCAAAACACAATGCTGATCTGCATACTCAGATTTCAACAGCAAGATGAGAAGAGGCCTTTTATTTCTTTAATGAAAACAACAGTAATCTATGGCAAAATTAAGCTGCATCTTACTTTATGGAGAAAAAATACCAGGACCTAGAATGATGAGCATTGTATTTTCATACAATTTGAAATACAAATAAAAGTGCAAAAGCAGATTATTGAACTATCTGGTCACCTGCAAAAATATTCTAAATACGTGTTAGCAAAGTAGACACTTGCTTTTCAATACAGAGAAGAGTTCATAGTATCTTGTGGGGGTTTTTTTACATTATCAGGTATCTTCCACATTTTATTTAGAAGTATCTTTTTCTTTAAAAAATGATAATGGTTAGCACACAAGTTGAGTCACAGGAAGTTCTGTTCTCCTAAAAGGATAGTTTTTTGCGTGTCTGGGTCTGTGGAGTTATTTAAACAGTAGTAACATACTATGTGTTCATTACAGAGTATTTGGAGGAAGAGCTGTGTGTATGTGTAAGACTTTTACATGTATAAATTTAATATTCAGCTCCTCTTGGAACTTCAGCCACCAGCCAGACTTTAGAGATGAGTATGTGAGTGTATCAGGTAGTCGTATGCACCTAGGTGTTTTCTTCACAATTACTCTAGGATAAATCAGACTAGGAAAAAAACAAGAAATCCGACTGTTTGCATATTTACTCACCTGGGGGTATCAGACAATCTCTCTCAATAATTCTGGCCGATGCCAAGTCACTGATGATATACTGCAATCTCAAGTGTTTGAATACTGGCAGGAACGCACTCCCTTGTTCTGATTCCAGAAATGCAATGTCACCCTCAAAATCTGCAAGACAGCATAGTTGTGTCACAATTTATTTTCCTAAATATTTTCCAGAATTTCCTTTTATTCATTAGGCGAAGTTATCATGGACAGGAAAATTACATTTTGCAGCTTAAAGTAACCGATAGCTTTTTTTGATCTCAAAGTTAATTATATTCAAACCATTTCAGAAGAAATGTCAGATCAAATTTACCTTCTTTTGAAATGCACCTATGTCTTCTCACAAGAAGACAAAAAATAAAGTTTAATCTAACTAGGCAAACGCTGTTCAGTGAAGATACCTGATCACTTCAGAGCAGACAGACAAAAGAGTTAAAATCAATGCCTCCAGAATCTGAAGCTGAGGCAAGTCTTTCCAGAGAAAATAGGACAGAGTTTGGACATGGGGGAAGACTTCTGTATTTTATTGCCAGCCTCCACGGTCCGAGGCCATGTCAGTAATCCTACCTTTCCTACGCTTGGCAAACCAGGCATCAGCTTCAGTTAAAAGTTGTTTCAGGGACCCATTCCAAGAAGGCACAAGCTGAAGGAACATCCACTAGGTAAAAGCAATAACATTTATTAAAAGATTAAAATAGTAGTAGTAAAATAATATTTGCATAATGCAGTCACTCCTACAAAATTTCTGATGTTCTATTAAATACCTGCAAGCAATACCAAAATGTCTGCAATTTTTATCAGTTTACTAACCACATACTACACAATAATACAACTTTATAAAGCAACAGTTTAAAAAAAGCAAAAGTACCTTCTTAAGAGCAGTGTACACATCCATTTCCACCTGCATTACAAACAGGTTAGAAGAGCTGATCAGCTGCTTCATGAGGTTTATGCTGAAAGAAAATATGGGGAGAGCTCCGTGAGACAGCACAGACAGAGACACCCACAAGCAGCAAGCAGACATCACAGCCTAGAAGCTCGTTTGTAGTAAGCTATGCACTTTGGGAGAAGTTGTACTTCACCTCTCTGTCACTAAAGCCAACTGAAGCCTGAATACCTGAGTTCTTTGAAGAGTTCAACACTCTGATGGGTCATTAGGTTATTCAAAAGCCACTCAAGGCACCTAGGTTAAAAGCAAGGAATTAATACCTCAATTTTCTGCATATTTCAACATTTCTGCAGCAGTTGCTCAAGTTCCTCTATGCCAAATATCATTGTGAAATATTGTTTTAAACTGACATGAATTGTTTTAATATTTTTATGTGCTAGTTTATTGGCAAAGTTCTAGGTTAAAGTTGCATTTATACTCTCTCAAATTTGCAATGAAAAACTAAATTCAGATTTCAACTAATGCCATAAAAAAGCTCAATGCAACTCCTCTGCAGCAGATGGAAGCAGTCAGCACTAACCTTAACTCTCTGCTCTCAACAGTGTATTTTTCCTTCTACTTATAATAAAGTTCAGCTTAAACAGTTATAGCCTAGAACAACAGTTAATAATAACACTTAAGTCACTGCTAAAGACCAAATATGTTGTTGTCATCAATACACTCTGACAACAGCTCTTTACAGCATAAGCAATATCTACAATGATCTACATCCGTTTTAAGACAGGTGATTTACAGTAGAAACAAGAAAACTAAATAGTATCATGAGCAGAGCCTAAGTTAGTCAAAAAACAAATCAAACCAAAATGGAATCAACCTGTTCATTGTTTTACTGCTCGCAAATTCACATTTTTCTCTAACAACATACAAAGCAGCTTGAAGAGAGTAATTCTTACTTTTTCTTCACAGAATCTAACCCATATGTCCCCGCTGAATTGTAATAACCACACACAGTTTTTGCATTAATGGTTTCCTTCATTGTTTCACCGCATTGCTGAATTAAGCCATCCTGTAGGGGGAAAAAAATACCACAAATATTTAATATTTTAATTTCTAAACAGTATTGTGTAAAAGATTGTGCAGTTCATACAAACAAATTCCAATGTCTGAACAGTAAGTGAGGTTACACACACTATTAATTTTGCCAGTATCTTTTTTGCAGAGTATTTTAACAAGCACAGAGCCAAAAGTATAGAGATATTTGGAGTGCAAAGAACAAGATGATCTGATACTGCATGATGCAGTCTACTACCACCACCGCAAAAGCACAGCCATCTCTTTGGGACATCTTGTATATTTCCAAGGACATCCAGAAATGAATTTTAAAGTACATTAAATGTAATCTACTCTGATCCAAGAGATTATACAAACTATTTCAGGGGAAAGAGCAAACTTCAGCAAAATCCTATCTGGAAAAATTAAATGGACATTCTTTAAAAAGTTATCTAGGTCATTCCTGTCATCTATCACATGCAAGAAAAACAGCCAATAACTTTGGGTAGAACAAATGGTACAGCTTGAGTATTCAATAGCAAAGTACAGATTGTTACAACATATTTTAATGCACTTCTAGACATAAATTTCAACATATCACTTGGTATTAGAACTGAATCCTAATCATAGCATTTTCAAATAAAGCCACTGCATTATGTTTGGTTCTTGTCACACATTGCTACAGAAAGAAGATTCATTTATCTAGCTGAAGTAGTTCATGGTATAGGAACATGCATGCACTGTTATATTTAAATATATATATAAACATATACACATTTAATAAATATATATTTAGAGAGATATGCATGCAAATATAGAACTAGGCAAATTAAATTATAAAGCTATGTACATATCTATACAAATACACAAGATGTATATCTAAATATTTCATGTTTAATACTTACGAGCTGCAGCATGCAGGCTGCTGCTAGAAGTGCAACTACTCGACTGGGTTTTATTAGCACATCATCTCTGTACAGGGAGCCAAAAGCCACCTGTAGAGCTGAACACAAGTATAACTGTCAAACAGAGAAGCCTGGATTGAGTTTGGAACACCAAAAGAATTCTTAAATACAATTAAATAATTTCAGTGCATGCATTCTCTACAATCTTACCTGTTTGACTCTGAGAGGAAAAGCTAACATTAATCAGCCCAAGTATACACACACAATAAACACAGAACACAAAATTAACTAATAAAGACCATTTCACTGAATGAAAATGAACAAAATATTCACGGCAAAGGAGCTGTAAATTTGTTTCACAGAACAATGTGAAGATCAACAAAACCAGATGAAAAGAAACTAAACTTTATGCAGAACTAATTCTCTTAAGTTTCTTACTTACTAGTTTGAAAATAGAAGCTTTTTTCTCTTTTAATATACCATTTTCTATTGAATTAGTTATAGCAGATTAGACTTAGCCTTTGTCTTCAGAGTTTATATTTGAATAAAAGATTCCCACTTACCTTCTATATCAATATTCTGGTCAGGAATCTCCAATTCAATGACGTTCATGCTGGATTCTTTCCAAGAACCACTGAACATACTGGAAAAGTAGCCTGACTGTATAAGGGAAGAGGAGGAGAAAGAACTCATGTAAGTCATTTAAATCAATCAAAGACTATCCAAAGAAGCACACAGAATCCGAGATTATTAATATTTACCTTTACTGCAGAACAAAATTATTAGGGGAGTGGTAACTTTTCATAAACTTAAATATTCTGACATACTATTTCTCTATTTCTGAAACTAGAAATACACATAAAAATTTAGACTACATGTGTATAATCAGATTAAATAGAGACATTTAAAAGACCTAAATAGCCACATAATATGTTTTCCTACAAACCACACCACCTACGGGATATAATTAGTCCAAGAATGAAGTTCTTAATGTTACTGACAACAAATCCTGCAGGTACAGGAAAATGCCAGTTTGGGTAATAAAATGCATGCAAGACATACAAATTAATGTACAGAGTTGTGGTCTCATACCAAAGACACATACACATACACCATTTATGTAAATATACCTTTTATAATAAAGTGAAAGGCATATAAAACTAGAATTTGATAGGTTTCCATCCAAAGGAAGTGAAATACACTGCTCTACTAGGATTCATGAGTTTCCATCTCAGCAGAAGATGCGCGCTTTCTGAGATGCTATCACTCACTGAAGTTTACCTGAGAGATCAAAAAAATAAAATCTATTTGTACAGTACCACACCCCCTAACCTCTTAACTCAGCATTTCAACTCAGGGCAACCAAAAAAGTATGAAATCCAATTTTGGTTTATTTATGTAAAGGCATCTATTCCTTCAATATATCCCTTAACTATGATCAAATATACCACGCTACTCTCAAAACCAGAACCTTATTAATTTTACCTCATGAGGCTACTAGTTTTGCCACAACCCATGTACTCGTAGCTCAGCTCCTCTATCTGATGAGTTTAATATTTTAAGAAATATCCCTTATTCTCCATTTCTCACAGCTGCCATGCACATGTACTGTAGTACTCTCCTCCATTTAGCAAAATAATTACAAGTACTTTAGAGATTTCAGAGAATTACTAAAGTAATCTACAGATACAATTTTTTCCAAACTTCCAGCAATATTTTAGTTATAACTACATAATATCGGTGAAACAGAAATTCAACCTCTAACAATGAGTATCTCAACTAAAATTTCATCTCACGTGAATATCATTTATAGAAGAAGGCCACTGCATAATTAAACAAAATTAAAAATTTCCAGTCATGTTAAAAAACATCAACAGAAGCACTTTAATATTAGATTCAATCATCAATCCATTAGCTTCATGAACTTGTGAAGTAGCAACAATAAAATCACCATGAAATTAAAAATGTTGTCATCAGCAGTAGCCTAGAGACTAATCAGCTTTTTTTCTCTTGCCTTTTTTTTAAGTTGTACAATACAAATCCAACTGTCCAACTCGCCTGCATTCTCCCATTGCTGGATATAGAGTCAAAGTGAAGGGATAATTAAAATTGCATCTGCTAGCCCTCTTTCCTCACAAAACCCATCCACTTTGAGCCAGAGGCACTGATGTTTGGCTAAAAATCTTCACTATATATGAATGACTCCTCTGCCTTTAAATTCTTTAAAATGCTTTAAGTTCAGTCAAATAAAATGTCTCTTTGTCCTATAATAAAGTAGTGAGTGTTCCCCTAACAAAGCTAGTACAAGAATTTTTAATCTAAAGATAACAGTAACTTCATAAAAATAATAATTAAAAAAGGCAAAAATTCAATTCTGCTGTCATTTGTGACACTGAAAACCACATTCAACTAGTTGCTTGAGTATTTTGCATTGGCCTTAGCACCTTGGGGTTCATAAAACCATGCTTTGCATTTGACTACAACTAACTAAGAGGGGCATATCTTTTCAGGTCTAACATTTGAAGTTACTTGCTCCATTTACATCTATTTCTGATGACCTTGAAAACTTTTTTTGGAGGGATCTAAATGGTATCTTGCTGGCCAAGCCAGGCAAACACGAACTATTTGATGCATAAACATGGTTTATGCTGTAAATAATGATCATATAAGATCAGTTTGTGTAAGTGCTTGGTGAAAACTTATGGATCCAAGTCTCCTAACCTCATACTTTGTTCTAGGGGCACTTCTATAATGTCTGCGCTTTCTGAAGCATTTCTTTTTGGGTTATATTTACAAAACAAATATTAGGAGGCAGTAATAAGCAATCTAGGACAGCTAAGAGATAAAGTACTGCAGCCGGCTTACAGCATTACTCCTGATAACAGACTGTAAAGATAATGGTATCTATTCAGTCCAAAAATAAACAATGCTGTGAAGGTCAGCACTGATCCGGTGCACAGAGGAGACCGCTGCTATTTGCATTAGTGAAGAACAAATCAGCAGGCAAATACAGTAGCTGGTCAGTGGCATGTACATCATGCAGCCGACCTCTACGGCTCACTGAGAGGTGCAGGGGCAGCATGACAGCTACAGGCAAGTGGCTTTTGCTTTGGTTCCCAGTACTTGAGTGGGGAGTGAGTTTGGGCAAGGCGGGCACGAGCTTCCCAAGCCCGTTCCCAAAGCGCTTGCTTTGCTCTGCAGTAACACTAATGTCACAGGAGACTCCCAGGCTTTTGCTTAGCAGTGCGGAGGTGTCCTGGGGCCATCCAAAAGTGGCTTCTAGGATCACTTTTATGAAAAATAAGCTGAGGTTAAAAGAAGCAGGCTCTAAAGTTGGGCCAGGAGGAAGATAAACTGAAGTACGAAGTGACCACTGAGCAGCAGAAAAGGAAGGGGAATAAGAGAAAAATACAAACTCGCACTTGCCCTTTACAAATCTAGTACCTTATTTATCAAAATTTAGGGCTGGCTGCGAGTGAGGAAAATAAGCAACCGCATGGAAAGGGAGGCTCCTACCTGGCACAGGTAGATCTTGTGCAGGTTCCACTCCTCGCCCAGGGCGCAGATGCGCACGTCGCTGTTCTCGCCGTTGAGGAAGAGGGTCTGGTAGATGTACTTGGAGGTGCTCTTGAGCTTCTTCCTGCGGCGCGGGGACACAGGCGGCGCGGGCCGCATCACGACCGCGGCCTCGGCAGACACCGAGTTCCCCCCGAGCCCCCCAGTTCTGCCGGTTCTCGGCCTCGCACCTGCGAGGCGTGTTGAGCAGCCGCTCCTCGCGCTCGGCCTCGCCGTCGCTGTCGCTGTCACCGGGCCCCTCGCCTCCGCCGCGCTTCCTCTTGCCGCCCCGGCCCTCCCCACCGCCACCGCCGTCCCCGGCCGCCCCATTGCCGCGCTGGGAGCCGCTCCCTCGCCGCCTCAGCACGCGGCTGCTCAGTGAGCCCATCGCCACCGCCGCCCGGTCGCCGCCGCCGCCTCCTCATGGGGCCGCGCAGAGCGGAGCGGGGCGGCAGCGGGGACGGCGGCGGCGCCTCAGCAACGGCTGCGCGCGGCCATTGTCACGGCGCCGCTGCGCCTGCGCGACGGGGGTTGCGGGGAGCGGGGCCAGCTGCGCTTGCGCGGTGGGGAGAGGGGGAGCGGGGCCAGCTGCGCCTGCGCGACGGGGAGCGGGGAGCAAGGAGCAAGGCCAGCTGCGCCTGCGCGGCGGGAAGCCGCCATAGCACGCCTGCGCGTGGCGCCACGTGGAATATGCTCCCGTATACCAGCCCTAGGATAGGGATGGGCCCAGAGGAGATAAAACAGGGATATTTTCCCCAGGGGGTTGGGCTTTACGCCCTCAGCAGAAACAGTAGGAGGTAGAGAAAGAGTTCGTTTATTGTTTTTTTTCTAAAACTCAGCAAGATTAAACAAAACAGTTGGACGCAAATCCCAAGCAGGGCTAGAGCGTGGATACGACTTCTTGGAGCAGCTTGCTGAAGGTTTTCCAAATGCTACCCCTAGCCCAGTCCTGCATCTCCCCTGGTTAATGGAGGGGGAGAAACAAAATGATCCGCAGCCCAAGGCATTGCCACATGTCATATTTGAGGAGAGACTGATTCTTAGCAAAGCAAGCAGCAGAAGAGGGTTGCGTTGAACAAACTCGTAATTTTTTGCCACAGCATCACACAGCAACAGCCTGGAAATCCCTGCAGGAACCACAGCCTTCACTGTCACCAGGGCCTGCAAGCAGGCCACCCCCCTGCAAGGCAGCTCCGTGTAAAGCAGCAGGGATGGGATAAGGCCATGGGGACAGGCCTTGTCCCAAAAAGGCACCGTTCCAGGGATACGGCTTTATCTGGAGCAAGGGCTGTGAACCTCAATAACAGCAGGAAAAGCCACACTGCCACACTTGGAGTTGATAAGACCAGAGCACAGGACTGACCTCTTGTCGTGTAGTGTCACCAGTGACATCTCCCCTACCTGCTGATCTATAAGGCAATATATTTATATATATATATACACACACACACACACAGAGTCTGTTAATGCTCCACATTAACAGAGGGCAAGTTTGAACATTTAGGTTTTAGAGGGGTGATTTTGCATTTGAATCGTCTTGCAAGACTGAAACAAGCCCTATATTGATTAGATTAATTTTTCCTATGTTCTGCATTTAAATTTCCTTTGGCTGATCAACGAGCTTTGGTAGCGAAGGCAGTGACGGAGGGACAGCTTATGAGGAAACGTGTAGCTCTTGCAGAGCTCATTACAATATTCAAGTTTTAACAGCCAAATTTTTAGAAAAAAAGTGGGTGTGCCAAGCATAACAGCATATCATAAGGGTCAAACCAATTGTTGTTATCTAATCAGAGCACTGATTAACCTAAGTCAATACTCATAGCAATAAGCAAAGCTATCTGGAAGGGGAAAACGTTATGATCTCCTGTTTCCCCTCACGCAGGCAGTATAACAGGCATCATTTAATCCTCCCCACCACAGAGTTTGAGCAGAACTTTCTTGTAATCTCCTGAGGTATCTCCCTGGAGAGATCAAAAGAACACAGTATTAGTTTTACAGCTAAAAATACACAAAGGCTAGGTCATTTCTAGCACAGACAATTTGTTTTAGGGCTTGCATCCTTTTTGGCAGTTTATTCTGGAGTGATTTTAGTACATAAATGTCTACTTATTTTCAGCTTCTTTAACTAGTGTATTTTAGCAAGAGGTGCCAAGTGGGACTCTCTTTAAGCTAATTAGCAAATCCTGCTGTGTTTCTAATGTGGAAAAGCTTACCTTAATGAAGGAGTAGAGAGATTTCCCATACATGGTCAGGAATTCCCTTCTGATATCCAGCATATCTATTTCAGAGCGGGAAACCATCACTCGGATCAGTGTATTGTCATCTGTTCCCAAGCCCTAAGGAAGCAAACCAGCCAGGTGTTTATGAGGCATTTTGAATAAAACATTTACTGTAGACAAAGGTTTTATTGCTGGGTCTCACAAGGAATCTGCTCCCCTTTAGAGCAGTCTCAAATTAACAGTCATCCACTAGCATCTTGCTGCTGAAAAGAATATTGCTCTGAGCCCCCTGAAGGAAAAGCTCAGACAATTTTTTCCCCCCAGTTAACAGTGGGGTTCCTCTCTATGCAGTAACTGCTGGCATCTTACAGACTCCAGCATGGAAAGGCAAGGAAAGAAAAAGCAATCTCGTACTGAAAGCTCTTTACCTTCATGGATTTATACAATCTTTCAGCAAAATATGCAGGTTTATTCCGTGTGCACTTTACTGTAAAGAGGCAAGAACAAGAGAATTAAGGCCGATGGAAACTACAGGAGGAGGTTTTCTCCAGGTGGACGTGTCTCTTCTGTGATGAAGCAGTTGAGGGCTGGCCAACAGCAAGTAGAGACAACCACAGTAACCCATCATGAACTCTGTCCCCTTTCTCCATGTACAGCAGTGTTTTGTTTAATGCTCCTTTATTGCAGTCATTTCTTCAGAAAGGAAACAGTGTGATAAAGCATAGAGCTTTCTTACCTGACATTTAAGATAATAAAACAGTATGGTTTGCAGCAGGGTATATGATCACATCTGCCTCCCAAAGCTATGTAAACAGCAGGACAGGGCTGCTAACTATTCTCTTTCCCTACTTTGGGGGCAAAGTTTCAAAGCAGGACACTCACCCACAGCTAGTAAAGCATCTTCAAGGTCTCCAGACATCTCAGATTTAATGCTGTCTACTATGTCCTTATTAGCAATCCTTCGGTATTCATCAAAAACTAGGGAGAACAAAAATCAGTGATAGAAACAGTGAGAAAAGTTTGCAGAAAATCAAAGTTTTTCATACTGTGCATGAACGTTGTACTGCTATCAGCGTGTTGCATGCTAAATTAGTGTTGTCCCCCAGAAAGAATATTTTCATTTTTAACTCTCAGGTAACCTCTTCCACTTTCCCCCAGTAGGAGTCACACTATCTCTAAGTTAGAGACAGAAGCAGCAGAGAGCTGTTCTGGTGTTTTCCATCAAGTTTCCTTTGAACTCAGAATGGAATAAAACCATCCGAAAGAAATATTTGTGACTGATTCTACATGTCTCTGGCAAAGTTCACAAGCAGTCACTGATCAAGCACAAAGCACCTACAAAAGTCTTGTCCTCAAGTAAAGAGAACAAAGAATACAAGACATTGTAGAGTCCTACCTCTTAGTAGGTGACTTCTGTTCCGTGTACAGAGGATGGACATAAATTGCACCTCGTCTGTTCCCCATTTCTTCTCCCCAGCTTCATACAGGTTCTTAAAAACATTAACAGGCAAAGGCTAAATGAGAAGCTCAACTGTACATGAGATTTTTGCTTTCTTGATACTTGAGCACTGATGACGTGCAGCTGCTCTAGATCACACGTACTTCCAAACAACAGACTGTTTTTACAGGATGAAAATTACTACACACCTGAGCATCTTGCTGTGCAAGGGCACCATCTACGTATGTTCCCTCATCTCTGTTTCCCTGCAGAGATAAAACGATGAAACACTTAGCCCACCAAAGCAACTAATGGAAGCAATTCCTGGAAACTACCAATTTAAAACCAACTACGGGAGACTTGTGATGAGGCCCACTTTGAAAAGTCTTTAAAATTTAATAGAAGTTTGCAAATATAAAAAAGAAAAAAAAAAAAAAAACAACAGAACAGCCTTGACTTGTGCCTCCTACTGAACTTAATGGCAAACCACTTGAATCAGACCTTTTTAAAAAGAGCACATAGCATGAATGCATGCACAGAGTCAGATTGCTCTCCTTGAATGAAATGCAGGCAGAGTGGCATGGGAGATAGGGAGCACATTGAAAACCAGCCTCTGAGACCTCATCACTGAGATGAAAGGCATGTCTAAAAGGAAGGGATTTCCCTTAGACTAGGCTTACCGTCGCGAGGGACACGAGAACTCTTCGAAACATGGAAGATGTATCGGAGACAATGTCCTCTTCGAGGGTGCAGCCATATTCTAGCAGGAGAACACGCATTTGTCATGTGCAATAGCTCCAACATCTGGACTATTGTTTGTCCACATGTGCTGGCCATAGGCAGGTGAATATATGAAAGTGCTCAGCACACTAGACATACTTATTGTAATCCAGCCATCATAACTAGTGCTATTGGTCCACATTATGTACAATCAGTATAAAACTAGTACTAGATCCACACGAGTGCACACGCAACTGATATAGCCCCCTTCCTCCCATCTTTCTGGGTGACATTCTAGTTTTTGAAACTGCTGTTGGCAGCCATTTAACTTAGAGGTTCTCTCTAGGCAGACAGTAGTAGTTGAATTGCTAGTTTTGTCCCAATTAAGCCAAAGACCAACAGCCCCTCTCATTCCTCTACGTGCATGCACACACACGAGTTACTTTCAGGCAGTAAGATTGCAACTGCTTGCAGTTTGCGCTACATACGAAGTTTGTAGTTCTGATTAATGCACCGGATCTCTTGATTTGTGCGAGAAGCCAGAATTTCTATCAGGCAACCCTCGTCTGTTCCTGCACCCTGTGGAATTGTCAAGGAAAGAACCAAGATGCTAACAGCTGTTTCTGATGTGCTATCAGCATTTTTAAAAATTAGTTAGGCCACATCATATTAACTTGACCAGAACTTTAGCAATGTAAAAAGGAAGTCATCCAAACCTTCACAGCCCTCCTCAGTTCATGCACATCGTACATGGTGGTGGGTGTCATCATCCCAACAATCACCCTTTCAAAATTCCCGCTCAGCTCAGACTTCAGGTCAGCAATCAGATCCTAAAAGGCCAGCAGAGAATGCATGAACTGGGAGAAGAAACAGCCCTTGAGAACAGAAAGAACAGACTCATTCACCACATTTTCATGTGCTCCAACTCTCCCTAATGAAAGGCATCTCTGAAGTAAACAAGATCAAGAAAAGCTTTGCTGCATATCCAAAAAAATAACCAAAATTTGTGCTAGCCTCACTGCCATGGAAGCTGGAGTGTTGTTCACTTTTCACCTGAGTGCTATAATTTCAATAGCATTTGTATCTGCCAGTTACAGCCACGGTGACTTATCTCTGAGACCACCTACCCACCCTGCCAATAGAACTTTTATAGGTGATCAGAACTTGCTGCCGTTGGGAGACATTCAGTTTGGTCAAGGTCTCGATGATGGCATCTTCATCTGTGCCTATGAGAAACAAACAAAAGCCAGTCACACTGCTTGCAGGAAACCAGAAGTGTGCTCTGGCATTGTGTGGATGTGCCATTAGCCATTTATTTTCTGTCCCTTCCACAACCTGGTTCTTGACAGGGGAGTAAATCAATGCATAAAAGTACTTCTACCCATCAGGATGGGAGCACCATATTGCAGGAGAGACAAGGTAAGAGCTCAGCTCTTCAGGTTAGATTCAGATTTCAGCATAACCCAAAACTGAGCTGATTCTTTTCAGTGCCCTCATGCTGCATCAGCAAGATGGTGCAGCACTTCAGAATAATGTCCCAAATTTCTTGGGTTAATATTTTAATATCCATGAACGGCCTGGAGGCAACACTGGCATAGATTACACGAATATACAAATAAACAGGCAGACTAAGAGCAACTGAATTGAATGGATGTGGAAATCATTCTCACTACATATTGTGGTAATCAGTCCTTTCTCTTCAGTTCTTCATCTTCCTTCTCCTCACACTCCTCCCTCTGCTTCCACCTCTGTTCTGAAGTCGCCTCTAATTTCTGATCAGGCAGCCTCCTTGCATTTTATAACACAGAAGATGGTAGGATCCGCACCAGCAAGAGGCTGCATTTCAGCAAGTGGGAAGCATGATCCCTGTTTTCACTTCACACAGATTTTGTGGGAGATGCAGTGGGGCAAATGCTTTTGGCCAGACTTGCCACTCAGCAGATTACCAGAGTGGAAAGTCTCCCAGTAGTTTGAAAAAATAATAGTCTAAGAGGGAAGGAAGAATAACTTACCAAACCCCTTCATTGCTTTCCTTAGTGCTTGTGCTTCTTGCTCAGCATTAAAACTTGAGACCCCCTTGATTGTTGCCTGAATGCACAAGAGAAGAGTTATGAAATGCAGACTCAGAACAACGCACACATATCGTACAGCTGAATAACAAAAAAGCATAGCAAGAGCAAAACAAAAGTATATTCATCAAACTTGACTGATTTTAGATGAAGTTTCCGTTCTACCCTGAAGAGAAATGGTCTGTTCTAAAGAGATTTCTCAGTTACACAGATAAGACACAGTAGCATGACTAAAAGGAAAAATGCCTCCTCATTGCTACTCATGCTTTCAGTCAAATAAAATCTGTTTTCAATCAAATAAAAACAGCCTGACATCACTGTTCAGTTCAGTTGTTGCTTCTTCCCAGCTCCACATTAATCATAGAACCTGATCACAAAACCCTATTCCTGACTTCACTAATGGCAGGCAAGAATCATTATTCTGTTAAAAAAAAGCGACATCAAATACAATGTTTTGCTCACAGCAGTATTTCACAAACAAGTTTCTCCTGTCCTGAGCCATTCCTGCTGGACTATACCATCTCTTACTTCTCATTCTGCATTCCCAAGAACATCAACAGCAAAATAGTAGTTAATGTTAGTGCTGGCTAAACTTTCAATAACAGAGATAACTGATGTACAGATGAGTTTGCAGGTTGAACCTGCAAAGAATAATATATCCAGGAAGCTTGTCAGGAGAAATCTATCCCTCATGAACCAATATCTGACTGGATTTTACATTAATTCCCAAAAGGAAGCAATGCAAAAGTGTGGGTCTTTCTGTCCAGTATGAGGAAATGGAAATAAACTTGCCCCCCACAGAGGCAAACAATGACAGTCTGTATTGTTATCTGAGCTATGCTCCCATTTATCTGATCAGTGCAAATGGCACAACATGGTACAGGAAGCAACCACACTCACCATCCCTGCAGTGTTTGGTCAATCTGTTATTGTCCAAGTCCCAAGGCAGTTAGACAACTGTAATAAAACACAGGGACTATTAGCTTTCTAGCAAATAATTAATAGAATATACCTACCCTTACCAGTTAATGGGCCTAGCTAAGTAACTGATACTGTAAAGCAGGATTATAACCACCTCATTTCTGAGGCCTAAGGATAATGGTGCATTGACAGACCTACTGAACACTCACAGTGACTGCAGATCAGAATTCCCAGTCCTGCTTTGAATCGTACTAACAAAGGCTGATATGTAATTGGAGAGGTCCAGCACTTGCTCTTCAAAGACAGCTAGAAAAAGATACGTAATGCACAAGCAGATGATTATCACTAGTATTTAAGAAAGTTCTGGTTTTAGCAGTACAGCTTAGCTGAGGCTGCAAGGAGAAGCAAAGAACATCACCACAGCAGCCCAAGATGATCAACCCAGTGACCATCCTCTCCACATCTCATGGCTAACTTTGTGCTGGTAAGAGCCTGGAGGTCAGGCAGGAAGGACATGTACACAGCTCCAGCAGCACTTACAGCTTTCCCTGGGAGGCAGGGACAATAACAGGGCACAGACAAGCATGCACAGGCCATCTTCTCTCTGGGATAGTCAGATGTAATTTCCTTCTTCCTTAAGATGTGCAGTATTCAGCATCTCTTTGGTTTGATGCAATATGTGATTGCTTGTAGGACTGCACATTGACTGTTAACCTCTCAAAAATATAGCTTCTTCGTCATCTTCCAGGTGTACTTTTTTCTGCTCATACATTTGTTTTCATGCAAAGGGTCTACCCCTACAAACATCTCTTTCCACCCACCCCTGACCTCCATCCCTTGGCCAAATCTTTTTCATATTGCCAGTCCATAGTAGAGAAGGTAGGAAAAGAACTAAATTTTCGATAAACTTTATTTCCCTGCAACTGAAGTTAAATACAAGTGTTCTTGCATTATAGAGCACTTGATGACTGACAGATGTTCCCCCTAGACCTACTCATGGTGTTCAGCAGCTGCTATGAGCCCAGTCAGTTGTGCAACAGCAGCAGGAGCTTTACTCATGCTTCACATGACTCCTGTGAACCCCAGATACTTCGGTGTGCTGTTGGGCAAGCTGCTCTCAGCATCACATTGGCCGTAAATCCTTCTGTCCAGGCACCCCTGAGTACTCCCCAGTTAATCTGTACAATACACGCAGTTCAGTAGCACATGGTAATGTTGGTGTGGAGTTAATCTTTTTAGAGGATATAGATTTTAGTGGGCCAAGTCTGCCTAAACCCTCAGAGCAAAGATCTGGCCTAGCTTTTTACACTAGCAATCAGCTGTATCATTTGCTTTAGCTAGACAAAGAGTATTGACTTAGAATTTCAGAGTTTCTGATGCAGGTTTTACTGTTCAGTTTGTTTGTACATAGAAGCAGGGTATTAGTGGAGCTGGCTTGCAAGGCGATTAGAGGACAAAACAAGGAGGGAGGCAGGAAAAATTTGAATGCAAATGAAACAGCAGAAAAAAAAAAGAGGAAAGAATATGCCTACAGGACTAAGGGCAAATGCCACTGAATATGAAATTAAAGCCATAAAACAGTCTAGTCAGAGTATGACGTTTGTAAGGTTTCAATTTCTTCATCCAGCTTAAGAATCACTGCTAATATGGAGAGTAGAGCATAACAGGAAGCAGCAATGCTCAGCCCACCTCACAATCTGCAAGTTGTGGGCAAATCTGCTGTTTTGCTCCCAGTATATTGCCATGCATGTGGTTCCACAAAGAAAGCTGACAATGGTCATTAAAGCAGAATTTGAAAAAGCACTTGGCAGTTTCACTGGGTTCTCTAGCAATAGGCCCCACTGCTGTTTCCCCCATTCACAGGAGAAGGAGTCTCCACAGACAGCTCAGGCTGGGACATTACACCATTAAAGACACTAACCACCCTGTTTGCTGGTACCCAGACAAACCTTGCTCAGGGTGTGAGAGCTGACTCAGGTTTGACAATTCTGCTTTTTAACAGAAATCCCTGCCTGCAGTTCCAACAGGAAGGAAAATAGCTTCAGGATAAGAACAACACTGTTTGAGGAATCAAAATATGCATGCAGAAAGCCAGCTAGCCTGCTCTGCAGTGCCCTAAGTCTGCTTTGACGATATTCATTTCGAACTGTTGCAAAGGCCTGGGTTTCCTAATGCAATTAACTCCATGGCCCAGCTGAGAGCAGGCTTGAAACACTGTCGAAAGATAGCAGAGTGCAGGTGTACTGGGCATCTCCTCCCGCTAGCCATTTTTTCCCATGATTTGTCTCTTCCTTTTCAGCTTTCTCAGATATATCAGGTAGTTATGTACTCAAGGGTGTCCTCAAACCAGGATCTGCTCCAAACCAGGATCTAGGATCTGCTGTAAGAAGCAACATACACTGTATCCTGTGTTCTGGCCATTTCAATCTAGGCTCGCTTTGAGTGAGTTCCCCTGACCATACTCAGAGCACATGTAGCTCCCAGCAAGCAGCATTTAGACAGGAGTTTTGCCTCAAGTTCCCTGAACATACAGACACTGTGATGGTCCCAGGATCTGAAATTAAAAACATTAATTTGGGACCTATCTCGCAGGACAGCAGGCACTAGACTTGTTCGACTAGTTCCTTCCTCAGCGCATGCGTGCTAGAGCACAACCCCACACCCTGCGCTAAGTCAGCTTTTCCACAACTCCCGCACTGCCAGCTGGAAGCAGGCAGCTCCCTCCTCTCCCTCCTTCGCAAGCTGCGTGTTAGGAGGCTGCATGGCCTGCTGGAGGTCTCCGGCTCACAGCAGGTTGGGCAACACGGATCCCAGACCAGAGTTAGTAGCTCTCCCTTTTGCACAGGAGCCCCAGGGCGGCTGCAGTGCCCTAGCACCTCCCATGCAACAAACTTGGTCTTGCTGCTGCCACAAAAGGAATAAAACCTAACCCTGAGTTTGAGCTGGAGCCTTGTACTGCTTGCTTCTCCCTGAACACACACCCAGAGCCACTTTAAAACATACTGCCTTGCCCTCCCACTGCCAGCGAGCACGGGGGGATGCCAGCCTTGCCACGGGGCACAGCATGAAAGGAAAAGCAAACACTGCATCCTCCGTGCCTGGTAAGAATCAGCCATGATCTTCCTCCTTCCCACTGCCGTTCCCTGTCCTCCCTCAGCCTAGACCCACCCCGCATCCCGGCCCTTGGCACTGCCACCCAACAGCGTGTCCACCCAGCGGGAGGCTGCCGCCCTCCCGCACAGCCGCACTAGGAGCTGCCGCCTGTGTGGTGACAAGCTGAGCTAGGACTTGGCACTGCGTCCAATGCCTCTAGAGACACAACCCCCTCCCCATGCCAAGGGGACCCTGTGGTTAATTCGTACTCACCTGCTGTCCCAGGCAGGGGCCACAGCAGCGATGGGGACAGCTCTGCTCTGCTCTTTGCCACAGAATCCCCGCCCTGGAGTGGGGTGGGACTCCCTGGGAGCAGAGCAGGCTCGCAGGAAGTCACTCCATTGCCAATCCCCTCTCTGCCCTTCCGCAAACATTCGGTTATAGTCCAGAGCACGGAGGGATTCCCCAGGCAGCTGCCCCAACAGGCGTGTCCAGGGAATAGGCATATTGAGCTACACCAAGGCCCTTCAGAGTAAAGGTCGTTTGGAAGGCTGAGACAGCTTCTGCTCTCCAAGTATCGCCTGCAAAATCTGCAGGCACAGAGAGTCTCCGGGGCTCCTGACCGCACAGCCCTGGGCGTGCACAGAGTGTGTCGTGTCTCATGGCACACAGCCTTGGAGGAAGCCCATACCCACAAGGAGGTGCAGAGACAGCTGCATGCAGCACAAGGACCGGCTCAACAGCCCGGAGCAAAGAGTCTACTGCCTTCCCCTGGGCTCTGGGAAGATCTTACCTTTATCACAGCTCTCACTTGCTCCTGCAGCACCTCTCCAGGGCTTCAGGACAGACTCCTCTTCTAAGGATTTAATCACTGCCGGAAATGCAATGATTTTTAAGGATGGTTATTTTTAACCCTTAATAAAGAGCACTATCCTGAAGTGAGATCACTCTGGAAAAGGGCTTCAGTTTTATCCTCTGGTGAAGCTGCCAAGGTCAATGCAGACAGAATCACAAGACTGACAGAGGCAAATTAACCTTGCAATAAAATAGTGCATCTTGTCTTCACTTTGTTTATCCTTAGGGCTTTGGTTTCCCTGATGTCAGTTGTGACAGCAGGTAAACCACCCCTCTCAGGTTCTTGTTCCCAGCTCACATAACAGCTGCACACCAGCCCCTTGCACACACACTTTTGCCGGAAGAGACCTAAAATTAGCAGCTTGGATGAATACAGCCTGTGCTCTAGTGAGCATGTCCATACAGCTGGCTTATTATAGCTCCTACAACCAAGAACAGCTCTGCAGAAGCCTGACAACACCCAGGCCCTGCTCATGGGAGAGACTGATAGGCAGAGAGTGCCTGGAAAGCAACACAGCATGAATACAGGCAAACCTGAGCCCTGTACCCCTGACCTGAACAAATAAAATCTTATTTAAAACTCACTACACAGGTACTAGACTGGAGCTAAAGATCTACCAGAATTAGGCTGTTTTACAGCAGCTAAGAGTCCGGCCCAGTACAGAAGTGTGTACTTGCTGTTGCTAATTTGTGTCACTGAGCTGTCAGCAGAGGAACAGTCATGGACAACAAGAATTCAGGAAGCAACGTTCATCAGCAGGTGGGAAAACTCAAATACTGTGATTCACTCAAAAAATGAACTATGTTTTAATCCTTTATCTGTTACTGTAGCCACTAGAAACATTTCTTTTACCAAGTCAGCACTAACAAGGGAACATGCAACATCATCTCCTGCAAGCAGAGATACAGGCTTACAAAACCCAGAGCAGGAGCATACCAGTGCTATGTGAAGCGCTCTCCGGAGAGACCTAGTATGATTACATAAATATTCTTGTCATGGGAGGCCAAAAGAGAACAGAGAGGGAGGGGAACAACTTTGATGAAATCCCTTTCAACTTAAGCACCTTTAAAACAGATTCTATGAGAGGCCACTTAAATAATGCCCTAGAAAGCAAATTATAAGGAACAACATCCATAGGTGGCTGGATGAACAAGCCAGGAGCCTGACTCACAATTTTACATGTGCTTAAATTGCACATTTTTAAGACATGGTTGAGCAAGTGCTCTGTAGACAGGCCACACGTGGCCCATGACTGGAGATCCCAGGTGCCATCCCAGTTCAGAGCAGTGACAGCTGTAGGACAGTGCCAGGTGCTGCAGTGCTCAGAGCTCTCCTTGTTGCTGACCCACAGCATATGCTGTGTCACCAGCCTCAGAAAGCCCCCACACTCTGCCATTCTTAAAGAGTAGTTTAAAACCGCACTTGGCCACCTGCCCAGTCTAGTGTTTTTGTTAAAAACTATGAACTGCAGGGGAAAAACAAAACAAAAAAACAGTCCTCAGCCATTGGTTGTCTGAAGGCTTTGTCAGCTGTCTGTGTTATTGAGCACCATCCAGCAAAGAAAGAGAACCCTCAAATGGCTCTAAATGGGTCTGTGAACCTGGTAACAGGCACTCATGAGGCAACAGGCTTCCCAAGAGCCTCCTGCAGTCACACAATAGCTTGGACCACCAGCTCCTGATCCAATTGCTTCAGCTGTATCACCTTCCATTCAAACCGAACTGTGGAAAAGAGGTCTAACTTTCCCATCCACAATAGAGCTTAAAGCACAGATCAAGACAGAAGACCCTCAGGAGTCTTTGAATCACTTCATGCTGCCTGGTCTCATCACCTAGTATGGATACACCCCAAGCACTATTAAACTGCATGTCTTGATATAATCTCTTTACAATAAGAGCAAGAGATGTGCTAGGCCCCTATAATTACAGCCACATTGTAGTTTGCACAAATAATTATTTCATTGTGAAAAAAGTCTCCCATATCAAGACTAATTGAGAGCATTGAAGCCCCAGGCCTCAGGGCTTTTGCCAGCTTCATGCAGAGACATTCAGTCAGGGAAATTCCCAATACCAGCTTTGAAGCCATATATTATTTGTTGGACAACCTAATCACTCCTTCCTCAAAGCCACAGGCTATAAACTGCTGTGCCATTGCTTGCAGCACCCTTAAATGCATTATCAAGACTAAATCTCACTTAATGGGTTTAATGTGTGTTTATTTTAATTAGCACACACACAGCTCTGAAAATGAAATGAGTAGCTTTCATTTTTTTCCTCCTTAATTAATATTTGCTTCTCTGCAGCCTTATCATACTTAGTTCTATAATTTGGATATATCCCAGCTCCAGGAAGGGAATTAGAACGATGACTGCCCAGTTAAGGAGAACTTTTAAGAATTTATTCTTTCACAGGAAGGAATTAGAAGCTCACCAGCTGAGGGAGTGCATGGAATAGGTAGCATATTAAAGAGCTCTACATAGGGTACCCCATACCAGGAAACAAGAGCAGTCATTCCACAACGTAAAACAAGCTAAGAGACCTCAATACTAGGGGATATCCATATCTAGGGGGACCTCAGCTCTGTGGCTTCTAGAGCTTAAAGCAACAATAAGTCAACTATTATCACCTAAGAAAATGAAATAACAGAACAGGTCCATAAGCCACTGAGAAAGCCCAGTTAGCAACACCTGAAGCCAAAAGCACAGGACAAAATCAGAGCTGATCCAGAAAAAAAACAGAGACAGGATCAAACCCAAAATCACCTACAGCACACCTCAAATAAAAAGACAGCTGCCTAGGCCTGAGATTAAATAGAGCTCCTGAGGGCACAAGTGAAGGGTAGAGAGTGGGGGCCCAGGTGAGACCAGCTGGGACAATTAAGGCCTGTGGATGCATTCAGGACTCCAAGACTTAAACCACAGCTGGTGAAGCCCTGCTTTGTTGAGAGCCTCTTTGCAAACCTGGCTGGGTGTAGTGATACTGGCTCTAATCAATAGGATATATTTGTAGTGCAAAGTCATCCTCCTGGAGAAATACTGCTCTTTTTTGATTTGGTAATCAATTCTACTGATATGAGCAATGTCAATCCAAGCTATGCACAGTATTGCGCCAAAGAAGCATAAGCCTATAGAATTCGGTCTGTTCGGTTATTTCTGTATATATTTATAGACTGGCCATTAGTGATGTTAACAGTACTGAAAGATGTTGGTTGCTAGCTGCAGGACATGTAGCTGTCGCTGGAATTATTGAGTATGGCTTGTAAGAGCAAACAGGAGCATCTGACAATTTTTAAATAGGTAAATTACAGATGTGAGCACTGGTGTATTTCTTCTGAGCTGCTTTGCTCATCTGCAGAAATCCAACCACAGGCAAATTACTAGCCAGATGATAGTATTTTTGAGAGTTTGCCTTTCCTTGGGGCTGACTGTTTGAGAGGTTACCTTTCCTCAGGGATGACAAAGAAAGAGGATGTTTATTTGCTGATCAAACCAGTAGTTCTTTGTTGGTTGTTACTGTGCACTTAGAAGAAATCCATGGGTTCCAGAACATAGAGCTATAAAGATTCATAGAGAGAGAGAAAAACAGAATGGTGGTGCTAATGTTGTTTTTTGTTTTGGTTTTTTTTTTTAATTGGTGGGAATCTCAATAGAGAATTTTGTAGATGTGAGTGGATGCAAATATGTATAACACAATAAATGATTAAGAGATCATCTTTATAAAGAGAAAAGTAACAGGACGAGAACACTTAGTTGTTAAGTACTGAGGATAGAGAAAAAAAAACTTTTCTGCCTGCCTCTTTTCATGTAATACTGAGACTGCCAAAAGTCTGTTTTTTGTGAGCTTGTCTACATCCAGCGAAATTCTCCCTTGGAGGTACTGCAGTACACAGTTCTGTAGAACTCTGTAACCAAAGTGTTAGGGAGGAAAAAAAGGGAAACTATAAAGGTTACATGGTGTAACTTGTTATATGTTACCTCCTCTGTCTTACACAGCCTCTGTAGGACAGAATAGCGAAGCAAGATTTTAGTGAGGTTTATAATTCTAGGGAGGATGGACGGCAGTTGCCTCTGGGACACACTTGCCTCCTAATACATATAACCAAAGAGATAATGCTAGGCAGGCTCTTTTCTACCTTGTTGCTACTTGCAGAAATACCCAGAAGAGGTCAGTGTTCCCTAGCTTTTGGGTTATTCACGTGACATAGTTCCAAACTTAGGGGTTTTTTTCAGAAAGTGCTGATCTGTCTGCAAAGTTTGATCAAGAAGGATGCAGCCATATTAATGTTTCCCTGCTTCTTCTCCTGGGATCTGAATGCATTCTGTTAGTAATATAGGGGAACTAGGATTCAAACGGATAATATTCAGGCAAAAAGCTCTGCTGACTAGGTCATCAAGCCTCAAATACTTTAAAACCAGTCTCACAGGATTTTAGGAACTAAATTGTGGTGCTCAGTGTTAACAGTATCAGTCAGACTGTGTTTTTTTGTGTAGTGATACAACTCCAAAGAGCACATTGGATATGCACCAGGCTTACATGGCAGAAGGACTTGATCACATCTCTTCTTGCAATCACTGCTTATTTTTTATTTCAGATTTTTCAAAGCTTTCAAGCTGAGTTCTCTCTGATCCCTATGAAGGTCACAGAGATTGCAGCACAGCAGTTTCACCTTATGTTTTCTGGAATAAAGAATGGCAACAACATCTGCCACTGAGGATTTGTTTCTGCCATACTCCTGCTGCCCAAAACAGTCACCATGAGAGTTTATGAGTGCTTGTGGCAAGATCATCAGGGTCTGGCAATGACCTTGACACTTTCAGGTGCATTAAAAAAACACAGACAAAAAAAGTTCTCAGTGCTTAGCTAGGATGTTAAGCAGCGCATTTGCAAGCTCTCTGCACAGCAGTAAGTTTTATCTTTCTTAGCTGGAAATGAGTCATTTCCCTGTACTGTACAGAGATGCCTGACTTTCTTAGAAATTGTTCAGTTCTTCAGAGTCCCCAGAAATCTCTGACTGTGGGACCTCCTTTGGCACTAGTTATTTTACCCCAGTCTTAATAAATGATTAGGGATGTTGCATAGGTTAGACCAATTAAAAAAAAAAAAAAAGAAAGAAAACAAAAAAGAAACAAACAAACTGGAGGATAGATCCCACATTTTCCCCAGGATGAAGGATACTTCATCTGAAAGGCAAGTGAACCTTCTGTATTCCCCATTGGAGAATCCAATAGCCCCAAATCAACACTGAACAAGTGTTAATGAAGTTTAAATGCCTGTTAAATAAGGAAAGGATTTCTTTCATGCTTGTGTTAGCCCATGTCTCGCAATGATTGCAGCTCCAACCATGTGGACTGAAAGCATCTTGTAAATGAGACATGAAAATCATGTAGATTGGAACAACTATGAGGCACTCTACAAATTATGTGTGAATGATGGTGGTCAATGAGGCCTTTGAAGGCTACAGAGCCCGCTACTAGGACCTTACTTGGAGAAACCACTGAGAATAAGGATGATGGAAGAGGTATAGAGTTAACTGTTGGACAGGCACAGGGCCTCAGCAGAACAACTGTAGAGCAATGCTTATATTAGCAAGGCAGTTTTAGATCTATGTATAAAATATATACTAGATATTATCACCAAAAATTTTATTTGCTTATCCTGAAAGCCACTTTCACAATAACATGTAACTTAAAAGTCTCCAAATATTGGCAAAAGCAATTAGATCAATTTACAACATGCTGATCCTGTCTTCTTGGCATTGCTGGAAGTCTATGCCCCAAAGCCAACCCATTCAAGTAAGGTAGCAATGCAGGAAAAAGAACAGTGCAAAGCTTGTGATTTCTTTTGCTTGCACGCTGCTTCCCAACATATCCTCCGGGGTGTTTTCACTACTCAGTTGTTTTCATTACAGTACTCTCTCTTAAAACAAAATTCAGGGTAATCATTTTTACCAGCCGACAATAGCTAGGGCCTGCCTGGCCTATACGCTTGGGATTGGGGCTTGTCAGCATGACGGCCATAGTTATTACCATAATACAGGAAATAATAGTCATTAGAAAAGCGTGAATGCTTTCTGGTTTTCTTTTTTGCTCTACCTTCTTCCCAAGTCAGAGATGAGGAATGACAGCATGAGTGGATGGCTTTCACAGAGGCATTCCTCTCTTCCCCAGGGTCCGCAGGTTTTTGTATTCCAGGTGGTGAGCTAGGAAAACCAATTCTTGCTGGTTTAATGTTCCCCATTGCCATTCAAAATGCCAGCTATGGCCTTCCCAGTTAATATGTGTGGAAAGCAGAGATGGCTGCTGCAGACACTGCCAGCTTTTAGGAAAACCTAAAGCTCTTCTGAGTCCCTAGAGCTGGAAAAAGGCTGAAAAGAACCCAAAATGCATTTAAAGAAAAACAAAATCACAAGGTTCAAGCTCATCTCACCATTCCTTGAAGTGTGACTCATAGGTTTGGGGTTCTTTGGATTAGCCACATGGCTCCTCGTGAACATCTGGCTGCAGATTTGCAAATTAGATGGGTCCTGGAGTGGGGAAAAAGGAAGAAAAAGACAGAATTTATCACTGAATCCAAGGTTCACTTCCAGAGTCCATCTGCTAAAGCCAGTGAATATTTTGGGTGCCTGGAGAGCCTTATTCTGTCTGTGATATCCTAAAAAGGTACCAAGTACTCACAAATCAGCACCTAAGGAGCCTCTATAAAGTCTCCCAAATGACTCTGAAACAAGAAACTGTAAAACATCTGATTTTGGCAAATCCTCTTCTATGTAGTGCTGTCAAGTTTCACAAAATCAAACACTAGATTTAAAACACTCACCAAGTTTGAAGGTTTTGGCAGGGGGTAGGTAGAGTGAGTCCCTGTCTGCTCCCCAAGCATTTTAGGAGCAGGGATTTGTTTCCATTGTGTTTGTTTGGAATTTTAGGATTCTCAGCTACAAGCCGGCCTGCACGAAGACAATCCCAAGAGCTTCCCGACAAGATGTCCCAGCAGAGAGTTTTTATGACTGTGGCAGGGAAAGGCCGAGGCACCAAGCGCGCCCTCGAGGAAACCGATGTGCTCACGACCATCCCTGACAGCATTCCTGCGGCCCCGCGATCCGCCTCGGGGCTGGGAGCAGGGGATCATTGACACCAATGACCGCCGGTGCCCCTGGCCCTGCGGGGCAGCCCGCAGAGCGCGTCCCGGCCGGCGGGGAGCGGGGGCGATAAGAGGCCCCCCAAGTCTCCTCATGACTCCCCCCCCATCACCTCACGGCCCCACATAACGGCGCTAGGCGCGCGGCGCCGCGTTGCCTGATGGGAATTGTAGTCCTCAGCGCGCGGGTGGGGGAAGCGGCGCCTCCCTCGGCGGAACTACAGCTCCCAGGGTGCCGCGCGGCGGGGCGGGCTGCCGCCATTAAGCCCCCCCAGTCCCCTCAGTGGAGCCCCCCTCGCCCCTCCGCGGTGCTGAGGCGGCGGCGGCGGCGCCGCTGCTGCGGGAGGCGGCGGCGGGAACGGGGCGCCCGCGGGGTTCGGCCGGGCTGAGCGCGGCGTGAGCGGCGCGGCGGGGGCGGCGCTGCCGCCGCTACCGCCGGGACTTCCTGTGACAGCCCATTTCCTGGTCGGATGGGGCCGGCGGGGGTTGGCGGCGGCAGCGGTGGGGTCGGTCCCTGACGGACTCGGTGGCCGCCGGCGGCTCCGCCGGGCAGCGATGCGGGCTGCGGGCAGGCGGCCCCCGCCGTGAGCCGCTGCGGCCGGGCCGGCCCGCGCTGCATGGAGGCGCCCCCCGCCCGCGCTCAGCTACCGGGCGGCCTGGCCGGGGCGGCGGCGGCGCCGCGGCGCTAACGGCTCCCGCTGCTGCTGCTGCGGCAGGTGTGATCCCCCTCCTCGCACACAGCCCGGAGACCGCGGCCCCTTCCCGCCCGCAGGAGCCCTGCGGCGGCGGCATCGCGCCCTCTGTGTCCGCCCGCGGCCCGGAGCCATGAAGAAGTTCTTCGACTCGCGGCGGGAGCAGGGCGGCTCGGGCCCCGGCTCGGGCGCCAGCGGCGGCGGCGGCGGCAGCGGCGGCCCCGGCAGCGGCTACATCGGGCGCGTGTTCAACATCGGCCGCTGCCAGGTGACGGTGGACGAGGTGCTGGCCGAAGGTGAGGTGCCTGCCCGGACCTCCTCCTCTTCCTCCTGCTGCTTCGCGGCCTCTCTGCCCTCTCTCCCCACCTTCTTTTTCGTTGCCCTTGAGGGGCTCGTGTTTCTGCAGCTCTAACCCATCCCTGGGGCCCTGCTGGGTCGGTACCGTGTGAGGCTGCAGCCTTTGCCTTCCTGTATCTTAAAAACCTGTGAGGATTGCAGGTGCTTTGAAAGTTCCCCCCCTCCCTAAGAGAATCCCCCTTTCTTAGCTTAAGAGGAGGAGAAGGGAGCACTGGAGTATATTGTGTGTTGTTACATATAGGCTAATGAGCTGGCCCTTACCTGAGAGGGGGCAGTGCTGTTGGTGTGAGGTTTCTGCAGGAAAATGGTAAACCCAGTTGTTTCCAGCCCTCCTGTTTTTTTGTAGTTGTTGAAACAAACATTGTAGGAATTAAAAATGAACAGCAGGGGTTATGCAGTTCCCTAGGTGTGCAGGCCTTCCAGTGCAGAAAGTTAGCGGTATCCTTATTTTTTTTGAGTTGTAATCAACAATACTGCTTTAACTACTGTTTTATATTTCATTTGTGTGGGCCATGGAGTATCCTATGAGAGTCTGTGGCCTGTAACCTTAGCCTTAACCTTCAGAGAGATGTTAGGCTCTTTAGACCTTCTCCAAGGCCAAATCCTGCACAACATCCTTTGGAATTTTGGTGAAAAGTGTTTTGTTTTGATCTTGTAATTGCGAGAGAGGGAGTAGCTAGTGAACTAGAGCTGAGTGGAAGGACCTGTATTTTTTTTTTTTACAGACAAAACTCTAAAAATGAGACCTAAAGGGGCCTATGTGTATGGGTTTGTGAAAATCATCTTGATGTGAAGGAATAAAGATCTGTAGCCTTTTTTACCCCTCAGAGATTATTTTCTGATGCATAGATTCTGCTGCATGCCAGGTTGAGAGAAACAGTCCTTTGGTTCATAAATGTATCAAGAACTGTTTGTTTTTCCCTTCTCCTCTGGATTGGAATTTGCAATATCAGTTTGTCTTGGCTGATACTTCTAAGGCCATTGAGCCCCACTTGTTTAGGAAGGAGACAAACCTAAGTAGCTGTCACAGTCTTTCTTTGTGTGCTCTGGCCTCATCCTGGTAATGTGGAAAAGCAGAGACTCTTTTTTTGCTGATGAATACTCTGTTGGCAGGTCCTGCCTTGATGCTGACAGCAGCAGGATGAGCCTGTGAGTGACTGAACGCTCTCCTGCTCAGCTCACCAAAGGCGCTGGGCTCTGGCATAGGCTGCCTGGCTGTGGGGTTATCCTGGGAGAAGAGTCTCCTATCTGTGCCTTGCAGTCCTAGAGGAGCTGTGGCTTATGAGAGCTCTTTCGTGGGACTCCTGGGGTGGACCTAGTGCTCGCCACAACTCTTAATTTGCTTGCGCAGGCCTGTAATGTAGGCACGATGTTCTCCTCTGCCCATGCCATAAGGCAAAGGGGGTTCTCTGGGTCAAATGTGCTGGTCAGGTATTTTTCTCAGGGCTACAGCCCTGGTACAGGCAGTCAGAAATCCCTCTGCATGGTGACTGGGGTCTCCAAGGAGACTTGAGCAAGGTGGCTTGTAGATTTGCAGGCTGTTGCCTTTTGATGGGGATGAGGGAGAAGGAAGCTTCATTTATCAACACTAGAAAGGCCTCGCATGTCTCCTGGGGAGACAGCGCTGGTTGTGAGTGCAGCAGCTTTGCACACTACTGCCTTTGGGTGTAGCTGTCCGTGATGCAGAAGTGCTGGTAAGGAGCATTTTTCACTGACTCAGCTGAAGATCTGGGGAGCTGTATGGCAACCCAGACCCTGCACTACTGAGGCCTAAATCCTGTCTAGAAAACTTTTTTTTTTTATCTGCTGTTAATTTTCCTGGCTCGGTAGTATTGGAAAGCCAACTTGTGAAGTCTTGGCTGTTTCTGCTAAAGGGGAGATTCCCCTGGGAAGCACTTTGTCAGAGGGGATGGAATATCCTGCTAGGAAAGAAGCCTTTCTCTTCCTCCTTCCCTTAGGAGGGAAGGGATGGGCCTGTGTTGGTGCAGCATGTGAAACATAGAAAGTAAATGAGATGTAAAAAAAATGACTTAAAATGAGGACTTGGATACAGTGATGGATGGTCTGGGAGAGTTTGACTGCAAGCCTGAGGAACTGGCTCAACCAGAACTTTTGGAGTTGAAGTGCTGGGGTTTAGCTCTGTCTGTCAAACCTGGACCAGTCGCCCTCAATTCTGCTGAGCAACCCTGCTGAAGACGCTGGCTCTGGCTCAGACACCAAGTCCTTGAATGCAGGCACAGTGAAGTGTGCCAGGTGGCAGATTGGCAGATAGCTGCACATGTTGTCAATTCCTTGGACGGATCCACGAAAATATCCAATGCAGTTTGGATATTATATTATCCTCTTACCCTTCCCTCCTTCCCCACTTGTACCTGGATACTTGATTTCTTGGGTGGGAAGGAATGAGTCAAAATCCTTCTGTCTGCAAGGAAGTACATGGGAATAATACAAAAAATTGAATGAGCGGTTGTTTGTGGCCTCATAATACAGGTAAATGAGTGTTTTCTACAAGCAGTATAATGCAATAGGTGATTCTCGACATCTCTGTAGTCATCTTCTAGTTCTAGCAATAGTATGATTAGTCTATTGAAAAATTCCTGACAAAGTTTGCCTGCGGATTAGCTACTGTGGAAAGCCAGTACTGTTGTCCTTGCAGTGCTGCAAGACCAGAGCAAATTGGTGGCATCTGAGGTTATCCCCACAAGGTGAGGAAATGAGGGCTGTTATGGACCGTATGAGGCCTGGTGCCTCAGCGGAGCAATGAGGTGAATGCTCAGGAGGCATCTGAGGTGGGTGAGTCAGGCTACTAAGTGGAGGAGTCAAACTGGATGCTGCTTTTTGTGTCTGTTTGCTTCAAAAAACCAAAACCACCTGGATCTAGGAGGACATGTCTGTGATGGGTGAGGAGCAGGACAGCAAAAACATTTAAAGGATGTTACCAGAAATTTACTGTAAAGTTTGTGGATAGGTGAGTGCATCAGAAGTGCCACAAGTAATGTGTGCTCCACTGAGCTAAAACAAACTAGGTGGGGATTGAATGGGTGGTTTCATGGGACTATACTGTGTATTATTTTGCATACCTGCAAGGTTGTAACAGCATTGAATTGAGCCAAAGTATATAAGTATTGTCAGCATTGACTAGTTAGGCTATTTTTTTTTTTTTTTTTTTACGTCTTGATAGTCTTCTAGTGTTGGTCAAGAGGTTGCATTTCTCTGTGTGTATAAGAAGTTGCTTATTTAATTAACATTAGTTTGAGTTGCTTCTTGTGGGTTCCACCGCCTCCCAAAGCAAACAAAAGAACACACACCTCACTCCAAACCACAAAAACAACTGTATAAATGAGAGGAAATAGGTTTAATGATTGTCAGTTATTTCACTGAAAGGTTGTTAGTTGTTTTTCTTTTTAGTGGGCCTGCAGAACGTGTGCATGAAGAGCTTTGAAAGGGTGGGATGCCCAAACCATGTCCCGTGGGGAAGATGGTCACCAGTGTGTGGTCTGAATGTTGCACAGGACTCCTGCTTGTCTGTGCTCACTTTCTCTGGTGCTCAAAATTGGGGAGTCTTGTGAGCTGCTTCCCCACTAGTTTTCACTAATTAGTTTTCACTAGGAAAGGGATTGGCTCTTCTGTGTTCTAGTAATTTGTTTTTTCAAGGTGAAGGCAATCTGATAAAGAATCACAAGTGAGTTGTTTGGTAAACGTCAAGGTATCTCACGTGCTTTTTATCAGCGGAGGTTTTGTTGGGGCTGTTTGTGCTGTGGCACTGGATATAATTGGGAAGGAAGGTGTTAATGAATTTAACTGTGTAGAAAGTTGTAGAGCCCTGGAGACGGGCATTATCTATGCTCCCTGGTAGGTTTTATGCAACACTTCAAAGAATGGGTCTGGATTGTACGTGGGGGCGGCTGGATTCTTATATAACAGTTATAGTAGCTAAAAGCGTGTTTACTGGCTCTCTTAGCCCAGCGCGGGCAGAGGAGGGCAGGTTTCCTGCAGTCGTCATCTCAGGGAAGAGCCTTCCTTGAAAAAACAAAATGATGCCCAATTCAGGGAGTCCTGCAACAGCTTTATGAAGCTGTCAATTACTTCAAGTGTAGGAAGGCTTGGATTTGGCAGGGTGTGGGGGGGAAATAGGCTAAAAATCATCCAATTAAAGACTTATGCAACAATTTGGGTATCTATATACAAAGAGATTCCTAACCTCTGGTTGTGACTAACAATAACACTTTGGACTCAAGAAGATACTCCCATGATGTTTTTGTTGTGCTATGGCCTTTCTCCCTTGTGCATAGGAGCTGTCGGTAGTTCAAGAGATCAGATGGTAAGTTATAAATGTGCTGAGGACAAGCTGGAATCCGCTCTGGGTTTAGCACTCACTGCTTTCCAAGCTCACCCACCTGCATAAATCATGACTAATAAGGGGTCAGAGCTGATCAGGTATGCACACTTGCCTGGAGACTGGAAACTGTTTCCTTGGTCCGTGACTTTTTTTTTTTTCCATGCAAGTGGTGAATTGGACAAACTGAGGCTGTGCCTGCTGGGAAAGCAGCTTGCCAGCTGCAAGACTTGTTGCTGCACTTCTGGAAAGTCACAACTCATGTGCCGTGGTTTGCAAGTAAATGTTTACTCGTGTTTCACATGTGCAAGCAGACAGGAAGTTTCTGAGGAGTGACATGCCGAAAGTGAGCTCAGTTTGCAGCATTCTTTTGATAACAGGAGGTAACTGGATAAACAAGCACTCCAGGAAAGGTTGCCTTCAGAGATGTCCCTGTGGCAGTAACATGTTAGAAACCTATCTCCTTAAATTGGATACTGTCTGCTGTACTACTCTGAATGCAGGAATACTACTGTCAGTGAATTAAAAGCACAAGGAGATTTGGAGAGACTTGAGGGAAACAGTTGCAAGGAAATTCTTACCCGTTGGGTTTTTTTCTTGTTGTGGAAGTCTTCTCTCCCCTCTTTTGTTGAAGCTGTGGAAATTGTCTCTGGAAGAACTGAAGGTTATTGATAGCTGTCTACAGTATGATGCAGTAGTGTGAAATTGGAGGAGAGCTGTAGCAGCTGCTCTAACCAAAGGAGCTCTTGCTGCCCTATTGCCAGAGTATCCGAGCTGTTAAAATGTGCTTCCGTTCTTTGCAGGGCTGCTGGGAAAGAGTATCCTGAGATAAGGAGGTGAAGCAATGCACAGAATGCATGGAGAAGGCAGGAATTGATCCCTGGCCTTCCAGATTGAATGCTTTAATTGCAGCCTGTGTTTTCTCCCAAATGCTACCTCTGTTTTAAGTGGGAGTGCTCTTGGCACCCATGTGGTCTGTGCTTAAGCTTATGCTTACTCTGTACTAGAACCCATGCTGACATCAGGACCCTCAGCTACATGTCATGGGATTGGATTGAAGACCATTTTCTGAACAAGATGCGCTTGGCATCTGTTTTACATCATGATTTCTCGGAAACAAATTATGTACCTGTAATGGATGATCTCATAGTTTAAAAATAAAAAAAGCCAGGAGCAACTGGGTTGCCTAAACAGAGACTGCATGTGTACGTGTACATTCATGTGAGCTGAATTGGAAGTTGTTACTGTAATAAGAATCACAACTGAGCCTAAACTTGATTCATTCAGTGTTACGAGTGTTCTGTTTTTACTTTGCATTTATTATGCATAGGACAATAATAAGGAGAAGACCCCAAAGTGTGCCAGTGTATGCTTAAAAGAATAACAATAAGAGGATATTTGGTGTGTATGATAGTAAAATACACTGTCTTGTGAAACGGTTGCCCAAGCCTCAAGATACAACTTGTCTGCCATGTTTCAGTGAACTAAATCATACTGGCAAAGTTGACTTGTGTTTTTGCAGTGACACTCATCACAGCAATAAAGTAAACTTGAAACTTGTCTTAAAGAAGTGTAGATACTCCATGAAGAGAGTGGCAAGGCCTGGTTCTTGCAGGCTTGTGCTGCATATCAGCTTCTGTTCTTGCAGTGAGCAACATGAACCTTTGGTTTGATGCAGCATACCTGTTTTTAAGAAAAGCTTTTTGACAATACTCTAATCCTGCCTTGCAGGCAGCTCATCAGGACTGTGGGAATAAGTAGTGGCAATGGTATAAGACTTAAGACCTGAAGTGTTTTAAAAGACTTGAAATGACCCCAAAAAAACAGTGATGATGGCCCTGGAGCACAAAAATACAAACCCATTGCTTGTAGGTGACTTCTCTGTGAGGCCTCTCTGGCAAGTTAGTGATACTTCAGTCACCTTCTAGGAGCCTCTGAAAGATTAATTGCTTCTGCCTTGTAAAATGCTTTGGAAATAAAGACCTTCTCTGCAATGTTTAGCTGCTGCTTCAGAGGAGTGAGGTGGATCGATAGGAAATCCTCTGTCGTATGACTGCAGTTTGTTCACATGAAGATATTTGTGGTGGTTGTTGACTCTTGGGCTGTGGTTAAACAACTCTTGACCTATAGCAAAAAGTATCTAATAGAGGAGGATATTTAAATGGCTGACTGCAAATTTAAAATAAAATATTTTTCTAAATTATGGGAAGGCTCTGTGAAAGAAGCACATTCTATTGAAGTCTGGAGCCATTCTTTTGGCCTTTAGCTGTTGCTTTGGGGCTAGGACAGGTATTTACAGATGCATAACTAATAAATGAGTTCACTCTTCTATCTCTTTCATCACTTACCAGTTGTGGTCAGGGCTGTTGTACAGTTTCAGGTCATTGGGGAAAGTCAAGGCACCCCTGTGCTTGTATCAAACACCCCATTGTTCTGCATATGGCTGTTCCCCTCATGCCTCACCAAATTGACACACAGATGGTGCAGGAAAGGCTCGTCAAATTAAAAGGGAGAAACTGAAGCCCATAAAGATGTAGCAATTTGATAAGGGTTATAGGATATAGTGTGTTAGAGGGATATAGGAAAGCAGTGGCAAAGTCTTTGTACTAAACAGAGGCCTAACTCCTTGTCTGGTGCTTTAACCACAGTGTCATTAATATTCATGTCACCATAGTATTGAAGAACTTCTATCATGGACTAGGCTCTGTGTCACATAATGCAGGCGCAGAACAAAGACTGCCCAGGCTCCGGGGAGCTGCCTGGCTGCCCTCGCTTGCGTCTGCAGAGGCTCAGCGCTTGCGCTTGGTACCAAATCGGCTTGTGTGTCGTCCCCTTCAGAGTTGCTTTAGGAAAAGACTTTCCCAAAACACAAACAGCAGCGAGCTCATCAGATCCTGATGTGAAAGTTAACGCACAATATCTCCTGATGGTGCGGTGTTATTCCGAGACCACAGGAAAATACCCAACTCAACCTTGCTAGCACAACTTGTGAGCAGAACATGTGACTGGATTAAGCACGTGTTGAATTTTTTTAAATACAAATGATGCTGTTTGGAGAACATAAGGGACAGATGGTGGGTGTGTGGGGTTTTTTTTTTACCTTTTGATTTGTTTTAATCTTAATGAGCAAGAAACACTTGCATTGTACTTTTGAAGCTGTTTCTGCCACCAAACAGGCCAGAGATGCGTGCATCTGTAAATTGGGCATACATATGTAAATTGGGATTCTCAAGTAGTTATATAAATTCATGCAAGCTGCTGAATTAAAACTCAAATCTGGGCTTGTGAGGAACGATTACAAGAGTCAGTCTGTCAACTGCTGTTCCAGGCTCCTGTAACCCTTTCCTGTGCCCCGTTCTGGATATCTGATAAATGAGCAGCTACAATGCCTCTTATCCCTCTTCTTTTGTACCTGTGTATCTCTGAAAAGCTCAAAAGTGTTTCAGTGTTTCTGCATGCAGGGCTTTGGTGTGGTTTGTGGTGTGGTTTGTTTTTTTTTTTTTTTCTTTCTGTGCTCTATAACAAAAATTGCACGTTCCTGACTTAACCAGTGGTTTTAATTTCTAGAGAGCTCCCTAGCGTGATAGTAGAAACCTCCCCATGCTTGGCATGTAGCGAGGAGTTGAAAAGTTCATTGCTGACTTCAGGGTTTGATTAGCATAACCTCTTCTGGAAGAATACTGTGTAGTCCTTTAGCTTGTGTGCTGTGTGTTACTTAGTGAGAGGGTGCTTGTGGGGCTCAAGAGTGTATCTGTAATTTGGGGGTAAACTGGAGGAGGCTGAAACCTGGATTTCTAGGTTTAAGCAGAAGAAAATATCCAATTTGTTTAAAACAGCCTCCACAAAATAAGTTTGTTGTGGGTCTCCTGCAGTATTGTGTTTGCTGTAAACTTGAATTTTTCCTAGAATGTATACATTAAGGTTTCTCATGTTTTCCATGCTAATTAGCTCAATAGGGATGTCTGGGTGCTGCCATAGTAATTGAAATTCCTAAATATTTAACTTGTCTGTTGCCATGAGCTCTCTGGATCCTTGCATAATTGCTCTGAGAATGGAGTTCACTGTTACCATAGCACTTAAGGGCTCTAGTCAGCCCTGACTGGCCCTTATAGGAAAAACCAGATAAAAACAGCACCCCTGCCCTGGGCAGTTTAGTCTTTCCTTCTCTATCCCACCTCACCCCAACCTCTAGCAGAGATCTGCTCTTGCTCGGCTAGTGCAATTTCCCACTCTCTCCTTGGCGATGGGATTCTTCCCTTCCTTGCGTTTCCAGCAAAGCCTTTGAGCTGCCTGCAGTTGCTGCAGCTTCTTGCTGGCTTTGCAGTTGCAGTCAGGATCACTGAGACAGTCCTGCTCCACAGCATGTATGTGCCATAGCTAATTTCAGCTGGAGATGAACAAGATTTTGGATGCTATTAGCAGTTGTTTTGGAATAATAGCAGTTGAAATGTGCTGAGGGCTGTAATAGAGGGCTGACCATTAACTAAACAAGTGGATATTTTATTTCTAGATGCGAGTTATTAATGATCCGTATATATTTTTCTTAATTTTAGACCTTGAACCTCCAGTCTGCCACAACAGGGAGACTGAATATGCTTTGCAGAGTAACGTGCCTGGAACCAGTGTGTGTTGCTTCATGGCAATACGCTACTTCCTCAGCTTTGGAGTTCTGACATCAGCCTGTTGGGAAGTCAGGTGGATGCACAAGACTAGAACAGAGCACCTGCCTACCAAATATACATTTTCTCTTATTAGATACGGCCGTGAAAAATGTGAAGAGAAAGAAGTTCAGCAGCTTAAAATCAGACCTATCAAAGTAAAACCCAGGGAAGTCAGAGAGAAGCAATTAACCTTTTCTCATGTGACCAATGCAATGAAAATGCCTGCAATAATTTCAGTATTTAGTGACTGCTTGCAGTTGTGAGGGTCATAGCTAATAAACCTCCACCCAAACCCCAACAGACATGCAACAAACTCAAGACAGCTTGTCTTGCTCTCCTAAAATTAGAAGATGTAAAGGATGTCTCTCTGGTTCTGTGTTGGGTGACACTTAATGGCCTTATTTTGCACCGCGAAGAGTTTTAGGCACTCCTGGCCACTGATTGCCCTGTTAACATTAATTATGATGTTGTCTTTCCTCTTCAAAAAATACCCAGAAGAGGGTGGAACCTGTAAATCCAAATCTGTCTCGTCATGGCCTAGATATGGCAGCAATGACACGAGATGAAGGGCCCTATAATTATGTTAGTAATGTTGGATAATCACATTAGGATTCTCAGCTATGGTAAATCTGCGTAGGGCTAACTAAGGCTCTACTTGAGCTGAGAATCTGGCCTGTCAGCTCTAAGCAAGTGTAAGCCTTTGTTTTACCTGGGGAGAAGATACCCTGTTCTATGTTAAATACGTTAAGTGAAGTTTGTCTGGTGGTTTTTAAAGACTAGAGCTCAGTGAAAGCTGCAGCTGGAACTGGGTGAGGTGCTGCTTTCTTGAGTTTCTAATGAGAGGGGTTTCTTCTGAGTGGGGTTTGGCTGTGTGCCTTGAGCTTTGCTGCAGTTCTGGAGGCAATTTATTTGCTTTGAAAGTGTGTACACTTTAGCAGCCTGCTTTTGAGTGTCTGGTCACTGTTAAATTCTTGGCCTTATTGCAAATAGACTTGCTTGGATAACTTTTCAGCTGCCTGAAATTGTATCTGGGATGATATTTGTACCTATTCCAGATTTTCTCACTTGAAATCCTGAGGTTTCATTCCTGTTCTTATATATACGTATTCCACCCCCAGTTTTGAAACTTTGGCTCCTCATTCACTTAAAATTATCTTAACTTGGATGAAGTTCAAGTGATCTTGACCATTCCTATTTACGCAGAAGCGGCCTTTTGATCTGGAGTTAGTGCTGTCTTTTTTCTTTGCTCTGAAGATAATTCATAAATGTTAGGACTACTGAATTGATGCCTAATGTTTCAGGATCTGCTCTGAGAAGTTTCCCCTGCCTCTGCTTCAGTGTTGAGTCTTTTACGATGCCTTTTTAGGGGCAATGGAAGCAGCTCTAAAAGCTAGAGAGTAACCCACAATTGGAAGTTTTATAAGTCAACCAGATTTTATACTGATTTATTCTTTCTGCCATACAGTGTGTCATATTCCCAATATGTATAGTTCAATATAATAGCTTGCTGAAAATACTGTACTCGTGAGCCGAAAGCAACCAAGAGATGCTGGAGCAGGCCTTTTGCACTGAAGTAGTCCTTTAGATTTGGTACTACTATGATTTAACGTGAATTAAATGACTTGAAACCCAAAAACTTTTAAGTGAAGCTTGGTATTTCCTTTGAGGTGGAAAAATCTCAATTGAGAGTGGACCTGTTTAGTTTAGCATTATTATCTACTTTTCTCAGCTGGAGAATGTGTTGGCAATGGATAAGGGCTTTTGTTTTGTTTCTGCTCAGAACTGGACTCCAGTATTTAAATGGTGTACGAGCACCAGCTATGACCACCTACTAATGAGCCATTGTACAAGTTTGTGCCTCCAGGATACACTGTTCCGATTTCTGTGTGTGCAAGTGAAGGGTGAAGTGTCTTCGCTTACCTGGATATAAAATAATGTATAAATACCTAATATAACCAAGAGATTAGGGATTGGTTGGAACAGTGAGTCACAGGCATTACTTAGATCCCAAACCCCATGTGTCTTAATGACTTTCCATTCCTGTGTAACTAGTAATAAAACCATACAATAAAAGCACAGAGGAAGGAGAACACTAAAACAACCACTACTATTTTTAAATCTTTGTGCTAGGTAATCCAGAAAAGAAGTATCCAGGTACTGTACTTTGGGCTGTGTAGCTGATGGAGATAGCAGTGCCAGTTGATTACTGAGCTCTGTAGTGTCCAGGGTGAGAAACACGGAGTAAAAGGAAGACTATGAGAGTCTGAGGCTTCCTACCGATGGAGATAATTCCTCAGGGCTAAACCACTCGAACATGTGGAGCTTGTGTTAGAGGGGTGAACAGGTTGGTTGGACATGCCAGGAGTAACTGGGTGCTGTCAGTCTTGCTTTTAAGGAAGAGGCCCAGGTAGTTGAAATCCCGTGTCAGGCAGTGATGCAGATTGGGCCTCACTGTTTCAGTGGGACAGTCCTCTTTTGCTCACCAACACTTTATTGCCACTGGCAGGGAGACAAATGGGAGGAAAATTTCTGTTAATTTTGTAATCCCTGACCTTTCTGCTTTGGACTGCTGTGACTCTTTGCGGGAGGCAAGAAGAAAATCCTGTTATTAGTACAAATGTTGTATGTTAGTCCTAAAGGTAGAAACCATTGGAGACAAAAGTCTGAAGGCCCTAAGCACGTTCCTAGATAAAGACAACTAGGAAAAAGGAAGAAAAATGCTTGAAATGATGCTAGTGATCCTGCAGGTTTCTGTCTAACCACAGGGAATCCAGTGTCCTCATTTGGGGAAAATTGAAGTGACCTTTTGCCTGTAGGCTTTGTAGCAGCAAACTAATGCCTGCTGCCTCTGACAAAGCAGAAGGTGGAAGAAATACAGTTTGACTGTATCTGTGACTAACCTTTCACCACAGTGAAGAAAACTTGTGTGCCTGTTCAATCTCCTGTTCAGTTTTAAGAACGGATTCTTGGTTTTATTCAGGGCCCTTTGTGGTAGTTGGCAGTCTTCTCTTTGGTAATATGTTATGCTGGACCCAAAATGTAACAAGGGAAGTTCCTGGGTGAACCTTCAAGTCCATCCCATTAAGATGATAGTTATCTAAACATCCTAATTTTATCCTAGGACCTCTCATACCTGCCTGGCTTTTGGAATCAATTTTGGAATCCATCAAAGACTTCAGTTAATTGAGGAAGAAAAAGAATGAGAGCTCCATAGTCTTCTTGCAAGCTGCTGTATTTGAGGGGTGCTTTCTGACAGGACAAACTTGCTTTCTAGAAACGACCTGGAGAACTTGGGCTGCCCATCAGGGCTCTGTGACATGAGCTGCCTGAGCTGGCCTTTGCTTCATGCTACTGCTATAATACTCACGTTATCATACTGACCCACATTGTCTCTGGTCACATTCTTAATTTTATTCCTTTTGTGCTAATCTCAGGCTTTCCTACACCAGCAACATATGTAATTCTCTTTAAGACCACAGTTTAAGCAGCAGAATACTAGTTTGCAAATTGACTGCATCTCTGGCAATCTCCATCTTGAGAAAGTGGAAGCAGAGAGAGTGCTGCAGGTTGAACTTGGTTGAACCAGTGTTGTGTTAGCTTTCCTTGCCCAGTGATAGATCTGATCACGGATGTAACAGCCCTAATTCAAAGTCTGCTGCGTTACTGGGACTTTTTAATTAAACCTTGAACCACTTTAAGAATGAGTCTGGGGAGGTGTGTGTGCAGGGTGTTTTCTCTTGGAAGGGTGTTAATGCTGACATCTCTCTAAGGCATTGCAGGTGCTTGATAAAACAGAAATAATACAGAGTGGATCCCAATTCCTCACAAAGTGTCCAGGGCAGAACACTTTATAATCGTAGTCCCAGATTGTGAGAGGATTAGACAGTAAAAAGAGGTAAGATTGGAACAGAAAATTGATTTGATGAAATATTCAGCCCTGGAAACAAAAAGCTCAGAAGTGGAGGAGCTGCATTTAAAAGGAGTGTGTGGGGGGGTGGGAATGGCATTTGAAGTACTATGGTTTCTAGAAGGTATGCTGTATTAATACCTTCCTGCTGGGTAATTGAAAAGTGGTCTGAAAGACAGCAAAAAGAATACATGAGTGCAGATTAATGCCAACAAAAATAGCACTGTAATCCTAATGCACCATCACGGTTGAGTAGTAGAGCTATAATTAAAATAATAATCTCATATAAAAATAGCCCAGCAAATGTATATCTGTGGCAGTGGAGACACAATATCATCCCACATGGAACGTGGTCAGTAAAGGGTTGCTGCCTTGTGCCACTTCCCTTAGGGTGAGGGCAGAGCCTCTTGCAGTAGCTGCAGCCTCTGCCTGACAGCCTGGCTTGTGCTGTGATGCTCAGTGCTAGTTTTTTAGCAGTAACACTGAGAGCTGTAGGAGACACACATATAGCACATCTTGGTGCTCTTCCCTCTGTGCACTTACAGAACTTGATGCTAACGTTGGCTGAACTTTGCGTTTGCTCGAGATAATTACAGATGACTGTATTGCCCAACTTTGCCCTGAGTATTTTCCTCGGCCTATATTTTTTCATAGCAAATGGCAAATGATTCCAGAATTGTGGTCTGCTGAAGCAATCTCCTTCCCTGGAAAAGATGGAAATATCCTGATCATTAAGAACCAAGAGCAACTGTTATGTACAGGCAATGGGGAAAAAATGTGTGACAGGACTGCATGTAATTCCAATCAGAGGGAGGTGTCGGAGGTACAGGATGGCTTTCTCAGTGCAGCAGCAGAGAGAAGGTGGTTCTAGTGTTGCCAAGCAATGCTGCTCAGTGTAACGTGCAGTGTCTGTGTGTCAGGCGGCCGTGGCTGCAGCCGTGAAACAGAAGAAGTGCTGGGAATTTAGGCCTTACCCGCGTTTCGGGAATGGTGGGCTGCAACTGCGCCCACCTCCAGGGAGTTGATAGGGTTTTCCTGTAACTGGATTGCAGCATCCTGACTTTAGAGAGAGGAGGAAGGGAGGGGAAAAAAGTGGTTTACATGAGCCTGCCCCTTGTTCTTGGGAAAGAAAATGCTAAGGAAGTTTCTCTGGCTTGTAAGATAAGGCAAAATATGACATAATTCTTGATGGGCATGAATCGATAACTATTTGGATTGTGCAAATGGGGAATGGCTTTGTGCCTGGTTCAGCAAAGCACTTAAAATTAAGTGCCTGATAGTGCAACTAGGAGCTTAAAATGCCTTGCTGGCTCTTCCTGCAGGCTAAATTTTCCACAGGCAATTGCTGGGGACATCTGAAGAAAAACTTGTCTGTGCCCTCTACTTCAATGCTAAAGTGCTATGGGCCATTCTAGACATGGAGCCTTGAGTTGGGTAAGGGAGAAAGAGAGAGGAGATCTAATATGAAGCCTGAAAATATTTGCGGAAGGAAGATGTATATATGCTGTGAAGAACAATGGATAGGTGAAGCAGGATAACATGTGCAAGGCTTTTTAGGGAAAAGCAGTGACTTGTGAGACAAAGTTTGGCCATGCAAATTCAGAAGTCTCCCTTTCTTTTCAGTTCATGTGCATAGGGCAGAGTCCAGCTAGGCGTCTTCTGGACTAACATTAACTCAAATTGCATGATCTGAGTTGATGTTTCAGCCACTGTCAGGCTTGAGAGGGCTCTTCTGGGCTGAACTTGCTGCTTTTTGGCTCAGGGTGAACAAAATGAGCCTTGTTATTGGGGACCTGTTGTCTGAGTTGCAGAAGTCGACTGCAGGAATGTGTTGTTTTCTTCCTTGCTATTCACGTGGTTATCTAGGAGAATGTCTCTGAGGATCAGGAGTGGAGCCTAAATGCACTTCAAACAGTGGACTGTGCAAGAAGATAAACTGATAACAGTGCTTGGGACAGCAGTGGGATCCTGTCTTCCTGCCTCACTTGCCTCTTGTGAGGAGGCAAGAGGGGATCACGTGCAGTGTTGAGGCTGGTCTGACCTGGCTTAGCAGAGCTTGCCTGATGCAGAAGAGTGCTGCATCCTGCTGAAATTACAGAAGGGCTGAAAATATAACTGCAAGCATTGGAAACCAGCCAGTGCACTTGCACTAGCCCTCGTGGCAAATTGCTCTGGCATCTCTATTGACTAGAGATAATCGGAACTTCCCTTATTATCTACTGTTTATTTATTTATTTATTTAGGGTCATCTGAAAAGCAGTTACGGAATGCAGGGTGAAGTGCAAGACACTGATTATCCCCAGGGTTCCTGTGGCTGTTACCAGCTGTAAGTTGATGACTGTAATGCTGTCCATGTGGTACCTGCAGAAGGAGGTCAGTGCATCTCGAGCTTGCATAAGGGTGGACATATTATGTTATTTATCAGGATGAGAGCAGTCTCTTAGCTTCTGTCAAATTTATGGAGTAGAGTTTATTCCCTTCAAAATTTTGAATTGTGGGCCATTGGTCCTGAATGTGAGCGAAAGAATGTCACCTGCAGGCTTATTTCTTGTTTTTCTGCTATCTGGTGCTTCTGAGGTCTCCGTGGTTGTTCTCATTTATTTTTGTTATTTTTTTCATCTGAGGCTTAGATTAGTTGCTTCCCTTTTGCTTTCTATATCTGTACGGGGAAAAAGTGATGCGATGAAGTTCCTAACATCTGAATTGCTTGGCTTTGGAGGTTTCTCTTGTATGGGAGCTTCCCTTCCTGGTTACACATAGGGCATAGCTGTCACTTGAGGCAGCAGTGGCTCTTGAGCTGACCTCGGCTAGCTTGGAGCTGCACAAATCCTGGCATGACTGTGGATCCCATTGGAGCTGGAATGCTGCACCAAGCAGAGAAGCGAATGGGCATCAGGTAGTGCTTCACAATCACTTGACAACTCCTTTTGGAGCTATTTTCTTCTAACTTTGCCCAAATTTAGCAAATTCGGGCACTAGGCTGGGATAACTGGGGAGGAACTGGCTGTGTTGTGCAACTCAAACTGGAAGTATTTTGTGGACTGCCAGGCTGGCGATGTAATAAGTGTGTGGGGTGCAGGAAAGAGCATCTGTTCAGACACCGAGAAGCTCAAATAAGTACCTCAGTTTCAATGTGAGGTTGTGAAAAGCTATTAGGCTTTGGGTGAGTGCTGGGTGTCTGGTCTAACCAAAATCTGCTTGTTCTGTGCCCAGGCCTCCCTTGGCATCAGTGGAGCCGGGCAGTGCCCGTCCTTTCCATCACAACCTGCAGGAGAAGATGCAGGTAAAAGGAGGATCCAAATCCATATGACACTCAGTGTTGGCTGCTGTTCTGCCCCTTGGTAGTTTGGTTCCTTCTCTGCACCATGTTGAAGAGCGTTTCTGTTCTGGGCAATCTCATGCTGCCAAGTGAAGTTTTGAGCAGCTTTCTGGGCCTTCCTTCCACTCTTGCCTATCCTACCTTGCTGAAAACATGAACTGGGTTTTCTGTTTGTTGCTTTCCAACAGTTTCTGCCAAAGCTATAGAGATATAGGTGCTTCTGGGGTTGTTCTTCCCAGAACAATTCCTTTGAATTATTGGCCACAGTTGTCAATAAAAAGGCTTCAAGTGCTTCAACATGCTTGAAGTATATTGGCTATTAACCTATTTTCAGATTTTAACTTCTAACCTTAAAATGACAATGTGGTGCTGTTCTTCCCCTAACATTTTTGTTTGTTTGGAATTCAACAATCTGAGGTAAGCACTGCTTTCCTGAGCAGGATGTTTGATTCCTAAACCACTGCTTTATGTAGCGAAGCAGTAGGCAATAGATGTGAGAGTTTTGAAGGGATGAATAGAGCAGAGCTTCAAACTAATGACTCTTTTGGAGAAGAGATTCAAAAGGAAACTAACCTAAAAGATTTAGATCACATCCCTGTCACTTGCAGACATTGAGGTACCCAGCAATTGTTTTATGAAAAACACCCCAAACTGGTGATAACGATCTCGATCTGGAATAACCTGCAGCCCCAAACCCCTCTTCTGTAAGGTGGAGGTTCTTATGGTAGCTCTGATTCGCTTTGGCATGCAAATACGATCGAGTCTCGTTTCCATAAATGTGTGCAATGCGTAAAAACTGCTGGCCTGGTTTCTCTGCCCTCTAAGGCACCTGCTGCTGCCTTTGGGAGCTGGTTTGCAGGTGTAGGTGCTCAGCACTTTTCAAAACCAGCCCCTATGTCTTGCAAATGGGATTTGATCCTAATTTACTTGAAACCACTCATATAGTGCAGTCAGAAATTGCTGGGTTTTGTACCTTCTGCTTCCCCCTTTCCCCTTTGACCATTTTCATGCTGTTTAACTGTGCGTCTGGCCATCCTAGTCTCTGCATGCAGAGCTGAGTACGATGAAGCCAAGTAGTAGCAAAAGGCATAATAAAAGAGTAAATCCAGATAGACCCAGATTAATGTGACGTTTATATGCCATTTCTGATTTAAAAGTGGAATGAATACCCAAGAGCAGTTAAATTCTTAATTTTGTTACGATTTCCTGGATGATATCTTGGGTACAATCAAAAACTGTGCTCAGTAAACAGTTATTTGGAAGGAATGTTATGTTCTGTCTCAACTCAGGCCCTCGGACGAGGTTTAGGCAGTAAATCTTATGCTGTCTGTCTTGAGCGGATCCTCAAATCTTGCTTCTGCTGTGGCAAAGTCACTTGCTCTAGGTTCTGGTACAAGATTGCTGCATGCCACAATTGAATCAGTACTTCTATTCTCTAGAGAGAGGTGCGCTGCTTTTACTGGTAGAAACGTTGTCATGCTTTAATCTGCAGTCAGTGGGAATTTAATAATAAAGTAGCCAAACTGGTGTGTTTTCCATCAAAACAACTTATTTTGGACACCTTCCCTCTGTGGTGGTGGTAACTCAGGTTTGCAGGAGTTTAAGAACCTGTGATATGGATGCAAGGATGCAATTTTCCTGCAAGTCACACGAGCCACCATTCTGTCAGTGTTTATGATATTTCCAATGTCTTTTGTGGATATGGTTCTACCTGACGTGTCTACCTCTTGTTGCTCCCTTTGGAAGATGCTCTAGGACATGATTAAGTCCTAATCTGTTGATGTTTATGCTCTTTGGAACAGTCTGTGACTTCTTATGTGACTTCTGATCTTAAGTTTTTGTTTTCTTTGAGCTTTTGAGATGGTTTAGTTATGTTTATGTAGCATAGACTATAGTTTTCTTGGCCCAGTGGCCCTGTCTACTTGTAAGAACCGTAGCAGGATGTGCATTTTCTAGCAAGGATGCTCTGGAAGTGGCTCTATTAATCGTCATGGGGACAAGGAACTGGGCTAGAACGAGGAAACCTTAAAGAGAACTCTGCCTCTGAGATGTTAGAGTTGGTCTGAAGAGGTAGCAGCCCCACTCTAGCTCGAGCAAATGTTTAAAAGGAGGAAAAGGACCTTGAATTTAGTGGATCTGCATTTTTAAAGTTTAATTTTGGTGCTCAGCTCATGTTTCTTTCTGCTCAGTGTAGGGCTGTAAACAGAGACAGAGTATCCTGGTGGCCTTTGGGCCTGCGAGGAGAGAACTGAGCTGTGGAAAGGGAGGGGAGGCATTGGATGGATTCCCTCTGACTTTGTTTTTTTGAATCACAAGACTGTTTTTTAAAAAACTTTTGATAATGACTGAGACTCCTGTGTGTGTGTGTATATATATATATAATGTTAAATATATATATTTAACATTCCCTTTAGAGTACCTCTGTGGTCCATGGAAAGATATAAGTGGAAAATAAGCCCAAACCTGATCTCCCCAATGACTTAAAGCAATGTTTTGAGAATGCCGGGATAGGGGAAAGGTGTCAGGAGTGAGTTCTTTATCACCCTGCGGCTCCATTAGAGGCTGCAAGGGCGTGTGGGGGAGATGATTAGAGTGCTCTGGTGCTCCCTTCAGTACGGACGTCCGCTCGCCTAAAGATAGCCCCGAGTGATGGGTATGGTTGTTCTCCAAACCAGATGTGGCCAGGGAGAACAGTAAGGCCATGGCTGTGGTTTTGGCAGTTCTTAAAAATGGCTTGAAATTTGAGATCCTCAACTTGAATCAGCTTAAGGGAGAGGAAGGAGGTTTATTTTTGTGTCTCAGTTTGGGCACTCAGAAGAATTGAGGCCCTCCATAGCAGGAGTTTTGAAATGTTCCCTGGCAGGATTGAGCATCATCTGTAGGACTTGTATCCCAGGGCCATGTCCTGTGTTTCTGCACTTGAGTATCCATTTTGCAGCCTGGTTATAGTTTTAAGAACCTGCATTGAAATCTTCCCACTGTTTTGTCCATACTTCCTTGTCTGCTACATCTTCTTGTAGTTTCTCTGGGTCAGGGATAGAACCCATTAGTAAAGTCAGTGTGACTTCCATGGAAAATCCTGTAAGTCTAGCTATTATGACCAATTATGATGTGCAAACTGAAGGAATTTATATGCTAAAAGATTTATTAGCTGCAGTGCTGTCACACAAGCTATTTGCCTATCTAATTCTCTGTTGGTTTTTTTTTTTTTTCCTTTTTGGAATATGGCTTTTCTGGATGTCTTACAAACCATTGGATAAAGGAAACAAGGAGTGGTGGGCTTGGGATGCAGCAATTTCCCCTTCAGTAATAGCTTCAGCGGTCCGTATGGCTGTGGTGTTGGATTTGTGAACAGCTTGGAAGCAGCAGCTATTGCAAGACAGGCATTGTCAAACACAGTCTATTTTAGTGTTAAACTTCACCCAATATAGGGCTGTTTCACTTGTTGCTCTTCACACAAGGGGAAGAAACCAGTCGGGTGCCAGATAAGCATTAACAATAACTATATGCAAACATGTCAAACCTAATTATGGGTATGCCCTTGCTTTGGTTATAAAAAAGAGGACACAGGGAGAATCACCCAAGGGCTCCAGCCTCTCCTATGAGGGCTCTTTGGGCTGTGAGCTGGTTTTATGGTGTGTAGTAGCTGCAGCTCTTTGCATCCTGAGACTCTTGAACGCTAGAGCAGCACCAAAAATAATTTACTATTGGGATTTAGATATCCTGAAACTTGAAAAAAAAGTATTTGTGGTATATTCAAGTAATGGAGAGCAAATTAATTGCGTTAAATGTTACCATGCTTCCCTTTTTACTCTTTAGCTACCTGGATATTTGTGACTCTCTTATTCTCATCCACTCCAATCTCTGAGAGTGGAGTGGCAAACTTTGAAGCCCAGATACCTCCATCCTCACTTTGCTACCTGCTTCTATCCGGGACTACCAACGAAATGAGAAATCCTTTTAGTTGGATGCACTGCTAACAGATGGGAATAGCTTTCATCTTAGCTTGTCTGATAGCAGCGACGGCACAAAGAACGGTGTGGGTTTTGCTTTGATGGGTTGGGTTTTTTTGGTGTGTGTGTGTCTGTGTCTGTCCTGCTTTCATACTTGGGGGAGAGACAGAGAGGGAGGAAAAACACCTCAAACCCACCACCATCTCCATGGGGTTCTACTGCTTCTTGTACCAATTTGTTTGGTGATACAACTTAGAGATGCTTCAAAGGTTGGGAAGCCTTTTAAGTTTAGGCCTTTAGTAGTTTTGTGGATGTTTTGCGGCTCTGATCCCTATCCAAGGCAACACTGTGATTAAAATTCTGTTTTTCTCTGCAAAATGAAAGCTAACAGCAGTGAAGGACTACATGGCAGGATAAACAACTGATATTGCTCATTATTGCTGAGATGGTACCTGTTAATGTGGCTTCTGTTGTTTGAATGTTTACCCTTTTAGAGTTGTGGTTGTTTGGGGTGGTTTTAAGTTTACTGACATAACTGTCTAGGCAGAGAGGCAATCAAAGGGAATTTCCACCACATCTTTCCCACATCCCCTTCTCTTCCTGACTGCCCTACCAAGGCAGGGAATGGCAGGGACCGAGGCACTGCTTTGTTACTGAATTAAGCATTTTGTGTCTTCCACAGGTGGCTTTGCAATAGTGTTTCTTGTAAGGACTAACAACGGGGTGAAGTGTGCCCTGAAACGCATGTATGTCAATAACGAGTACGACTTACAAGTCTGCAAAAGAGAAATCCAAATCATGGTAAGTCCCTGCTCCGCACCGGGCTCCCAGCCAGCCAGAAGAACCTGAGAGCCTATTCACCTTTTGCTAGTGCTGTAAACCCTGTGGGTTCTCTTAACAAGGTGGTGGTTATCATTTTTGGAAAGACCTGACTTCTGGGGTTACAGGACTGCCTGGAAATCTGGGAGTCACAGCTTTTATACTGAGAACGTATTTGTCTTGCAGCGAGATCTGTCTGGCCACAAGAATATTGTTGGATACATTGATTCCAGTATAAACTCAGTAAGCAGCGGTGACGTTTGGGAAGTGCTAATACTAATGGACTTCTGCCGAGGTGAGTGTGGGCTCAGGATAGTGGTAGATTTGTCCCTCTCCAGCCCTTACAGGAAACTTGTGCAACTTTTTCCTTAGGAAAACTATTCCTAGGTTTGGCCCTTCATTGAATACCAAAAAAAAAATGGTTCTAAACAAAGTGAAGCCACAACTTAGACTCCTGGTGGAGAAATATGTGATGTTTGTGAGGCTTTGTAGACTGTTGATAGAAGCTTTGCACCTGCCCAGCACCTTAGATCCCTCCTACTGTAATAGAACACCTTTAAGCAGGAGTTTTGCTGTGGTCAGATGCCCCCAGAAGTCTGGGACTGTTTTGTAGGGTTGCAGCTGATGGAAATAGGTCTTTAAGCCAAAGCCATGTGCATTATAACAAGGACAACAAGATTCTGAAGTATCTTTAGATATGTACAGTAGCTCCTTCTTTCCTGCCATTGCCTCTTTGCTGCTTTGTTTTGATACATTTTATAGTGCAGGTTTGTACTTGTTTTAAGAGTATAAAATGTTTGTGGCTTTACTATTAAGCACAGTTTTTCTTCAATTTCTTGTTACAAAAGTTATGATGTTTTCTATCATTTATCATTTTTGATGCTGTTCTGTCTGCTAGAAGTTCAGAAATGAGTTTTTTCTCTATTTTTTAATTTTGAGGATGAATATTTATTTTTTAGTGCACTCCCCTCTTTACTTACATGTACAGACTATCTTGTGGCCTGTGGTCAGATTTGGTCTTTCATTTCCTTAGTCTGCCAAAAAGTTTTAATTGAAGCAAGAGAGAAAAAGATGTGGCTTAGTCTAAAACTGAGGTGTTAATAGAGCCAGGTAAACAAGGACCTTGGAAGCTAAATTTCTGCTCTGCAAGCATTACTCAAAGAGAAGTTTGGATGTGACGCCTGCTGGGAGATCAGCCCCTTGGGTTTAGGCAAGACAGGAGGCTGCCAAAAGCCTCGAGCAGGGGCTTGGTGGGAGTTTTGAACTCATGAACTTGTGCTCTGACTGTGGAGCCACAATTTCACGGAGAGCAAAGTAAGACTAGGTGTGTCGGGTGTAGTCGGGGCTTGGAGCTGGCACAAAATTCTGCTTGCACAACTTTGTCTGCTCCTCCTCAGGAGGTCAAGTGGTGAACCTCATGAACCAGCGCTTGCAAACAGGGTTCACCGAGAATGAGGTCCTGCAGATCTTCTGCGACACCTGTGAAGCCGTAGCCCGATTGCATCAGTGCAAGACGCCGATAATCCACAGGGATTTGAAGGTGAGTTGTGGACTGCAGTAATGCCAGAGGAAACGTGCGTTCCGTGTGCGTGTCTGCAGACAGGCTTTGAATGCTCTTACTGGCTTTCTGGTGTTAATAATGAGGAAAAGTGGACATAAATATCCCTCTTTATTGGAAGATGAAAAAGAAACGAGCCTCTCATTGCTGCTTGCCATGTATTTAACTATCAATAACTCTGCTTTAAGAAACACAAATGCTTGTGAATAACTGTTTTGCACGGACGATGTGCTAGAATGCATCTGATAAGTTATTCACAGTGGATTCTTACCACCTGAAGCAGTATTGATGTGATAAGGTAGCTCACAGGGAGCAGGCCGCAAGTATTTTGCGTGGCTTCACATCCAGAGACATTAGCCTTGGGGCAGGAATTGTTCGGCAGTTTCAGAATTGCCTTCTAGCGCTAACTGTAAAAGTGTATTGGGAAACTACACTTTATGGGGAAGAGAACTGGGCCAGCAGCAGAGAGAACTTTGAAAAAGTCACACACCTATAATCAAATAAATGACATTCTTTTTTTCCTCTTGTCCAGCTCATAAAATGCCTCAATAATGCATTCAGCTAAGAGGGGGAGGTTCCTATAGAGAACTGAAATTCAGATTTGCTTTGTGGGTCAGGCTCTGTTTTCGGAGCCCTGAACAGATGTTTGTTCTGTGCCACTGACCATTGCTTCATAGGAGTAAAATGGGGCATGTGCCAAGAGCAGCCAGGTAAGGTGGGGAAAAAAGTCCTTGTGATTTGTTGTGCTTTAGGGTGTGCAAGTACTTGTGACCCGCTGCTTGTTTGGTTCGAGTATGTGAAACACATCTCAATTCTGTGGCTGTAGAATGCTGTAAAATGTGGTGCACAAGCAAGGGTTGTCTCTAGAGAGAGAAGGCAGAAGATAACTAAATGCTTTAAATAACAAAACTTCAGGGAGCTCATAGCTTTCCTTAACATATATTTCTTTAGAATCTGAATCAGATTTCAGTGTTGGGCACACGCAGGACTGCAGCTTCTGGCTCACTCAGCCAGGCCGCTGCCCTCTGGACACTTGCCTGAAATAAGGCATCTCCAGCTGGTATTGAAAAGACAGGTGCTTTTGGCCCAGCAGTCATTGCTTTATTTTTATTTTATTTTTTTCTGGAAATCATTGGACAAGCCTTCTTGTTGCGTAGCCCAGAACTATTTTTTAATAAAACTTGCAAGATGTTTCAGTGAAAAGTCAGGTCGGATTCTCCACTGGATAAAGTGGAAGGAATCTTCTGGAAACATTCACAGAACATTTGTAGGGAAAAGGGAATAATGCTGTCAGTGCTGATCCACTAAGAAGAACATCTGTGTGCAGTGCTTTATTCAAAGCAGATGGATGGTAGTGGGGAGGGGGTGTGTTGTTTAACCCTTGGTTTTGAGCCAGCATTTCCCCCCTCAGCTGCTTTTCTTTGGCTGTGTTTTCTGATGCATAAAATGGTGACTCTCATTTTTCCTTCCTTTTTGCAGAGATGGTTCTGGATGAGGGGGGTCTTTTTCCAAAAGATTTTGTTAGTTAATAGTTAGGTGGTGGTTTTTTGAACTATAAAAGCTCTTATTTTATCTCGTGTTGTATCTGCACATTTGACACTGTGGATGACTGTGTATGTTATCTTGAGAGAGCCTGTTGTTAATGCTGCTCTGCAGTTGAAGACCTGAAATACAGGGTTGCGTTTTGTAACCCGTGGACAGCTTTCTTTCATGGGTGCAAGCTAGATCTATATTAATGTGTGCTTAAGCGTGCTTATTTTGGTGAAAGGCTGTAACTGCTGATTTTCAGTTAGCTGGAGTGTTTAGTTGCAGCATCCACTTGTGTGATTCAAGCGCCAAATAACATTTGTAAGAAAGAGGTCATCTTCTCAGCAGGCTGGAAGAACCTCTGCCCGTAGTCATATGGGCTACAATGACATGTTTCCATAACAAATTACTGGAATATGGATGTAAACCTAGGTTTGCTCTGAATAAGAGTCTAAGCTACACATGAACTGTAGGCAAGGAGATGGAGGTGTACTGTGATTTCTGGAGCATGGGAGTGTGTGTTGTCACCCATTTTACTTCTCTCTACCCTGCTAGAGTGAGGGGTATATCCCTTCCTATAGGTTGGTACATCTTATAGGTAGCTTGTATCAGTTACCCCAGATTTAGGCACTGGAGATGATAGAAGATGGTTCTTGCTTGTCAGCACATCGTAGTCTTAGTAGCAGCAAGGTGATCTGCCTGCAGAAGGAGAAGGAAGGAGAAGTAGAAGGAATAGATGGCAGAAGGGGAGGTTGTTACAGCCACGTTTCCGTGATGTGATCTCTATTTTAAGAGGTATGATGATTTTGATGCATATTTTCTCTTTGCAGCCATGTTACGCCTATATATCAGACACTTCTGAAATATGTCTTCAGGCACGAAACACCTTGTGTTGTCTAAAGAAAGCATGTATATATGTATGTCTGTGTGTGTTTATTTTTTTTGTCTAACAGATTTTGTTTGTCTGTGATCCTCATAGGTTGAAAATATCCTGCTGCATGATCGTGGTCACTACGTCCTGTGTGATTTTGGAAGTGCTACTAACAAATTCCAGAACCCTCAAACAGAAGGGGTGAACGCAGTGGAAGAAGAGATCAAAAAGTATGTGTGCTCTTTCCTTTCAGCTTGGATGTAGCTCCTGTTTGGAGGGAACTTCTTCTTCCCCTCTGCTGCAAAATTTTGCCTGTGTTTTTTGCACGAGCTACATTTCTATCTGGTGGAGGTAAATAAGGGCCTAGGGGAAGGTGAAATAATACATGGAGCTTGGAGCTTCCCTGTTATATATGGGGTCAGTCTGTCCCCAATCTATCCTGACTTCTTTGAACTGCAAACACAGCAAATAACCAAATCCATCTGCTGTAAGCCACTCATCATAAATCCTTGTAGTGACTAAGGAAGTGCTTTGACCAACTCAGGAGGGAGTCTCAGCTGTTATAGAAACTGGAAGGACGCTGGGATGTCTAATCCAGCTCCTTTTCTTGCCTCATATGCAGTCAGCTCTGCTAGTGACAGCAAGATGGCCCTTGAAGCTTTAATAAAGAAAATGTGACGGGCAGTCCCACAGAGCTTTGAGGAGCGATGCTGTGTACTCCAGCTCCTTGTTTTTGTTTGGATTTAATAACAACTGCATAGATTTCCTGGACTTGTTTGACTTGAGCTTTTAGAGCTGTTCTGGTCTCCCTATATTGTCTGTTTGAAATGCCCTGTTTGTGTACGTACCAACAGCCCTACAGAACCTTTGCCTTTAGCAGTGCTCTTTTGTGATGAAAGTCAATGATAAGGAAGTTATCACAGCAGAAATTATAGAACTGCTGATGGAAAACGTTTTTGTAAGAGTCTCTTAACCTGCGTCTCTACTTTTTTTTTTACTTCTAGTGATTTATTAAAACAAGGCAGTTTCTAGCAACAATTCAGACTGCAAAATAACCTTTCCCTTGTTTGCAATGACTGTGAGCAAGGATCCCAGTATGGGAGCCTATTTATTAGGAGCCACGTATGCGGCTTCAGTCTTGTCGGTTGGCCAAAGTCCCAGCGGCGAGGACGTTTTGGAGGACATTGGACTGCCAACCTTGATGTTCTGAATCCTTGAATATTTCTGTTTCAATTCTTAAAATGATGGCAGTGATTTGTGGGTAAATGGGTGGCTTTACAAAGGGATCTTGGCTATTGCCTTGGTTTCCCAGGTCAGCTTTCCGTGGTTAGGATTTTCTTGTTCGATATATGAAACAGATTCTTTAAATGTGTGGGTGTGGTTTTTTTAAACTTTTCAGTGGTTTACCTTTAACATTTGTCCTGAAATGAAGAGACATGTGTAAATTTTGATTTGTTTTTGAGTGTGACACAGTGCATCTGATGTCCCTTTCCAGATCACTGATGGATTTTTTTTAATCTTTTTTTTTGCCTGCAGGTACACTACATTATCATACAGAGCACCAGAAATGGTCAACCTTTATAGTGGCAAGCTTATTACTACTAAAGCAGACATATGGGTACGTATCAAGCTCACTCAACATAGTGGGCCCACGCTACAGCTTGCTTTGATTACCGTAATTACAGGGTAATATCTGTCTGGAGCTAACCTGTTTTCTGTAAAAGGTGGGACTCTTTCTGAAAAGAGAATTCCTCTGCTTGACATTGCTGCTGAGTTGCTACTAAATAGGGGGGCTTGTGGATGAAATGTGATTGCTTCCTGGTATGTTGCTTCCCACAAGGTTTTAATTTAGGGGTGTATAAAATTCCCGAATTAAACCATTCAAACTTGGTTTCATCTATGAAGACTTGAAAGAGAACATTGGGGATATTGTGTAAAAAGCAACTGTGGAGTAATCTGTTACCATTTAACCTAATTGCGGACGGTAGGTTTAGCTGGGAAGGAGATGGGAAATAATGTTGCTGTTTGCCAGGATGCTGTTGCACTACAAATGGAATGTGTTTGAATTCTGCTTCAGAGTGTGTCTGTGTGGTGTCTGAACCCCAGAACTGGGCAGTAATGAGAGTAGCTGTATAAGGAGGGTTTTAACGTATCTTCTGTGGTGCTGCCTGTGTGTATATGAGAGGGAAAACTACTGGGATATGTCTGCTGGGAGGAAACCTCCGACCTCCCCGAGTTAAGAATTGGGAACATGGCCGTTCCTGTGGAGCTCTGACCTGGGTGAGCTCAACTGGAGCCTTGCAGAACTGTGCACACAGGTTGCTTGTGCTGGTGACAGGGACCTGAGGAGGGACAGTCACGCCTAACAGTATGAAAAGATTCTCAGGCCCTTGGATCCAACCAGAGGAGAAGCCAGGATTTGTCCTCCTTCCTGTGATAATGCAGAAAGGCAGAGCTGCAAAGGCTCAGAGTGCGCTCTGCTTCCTCGCGTGGAAAGAACTATGTCCTAGTGACCTGCTGGCGCTTCTGAGTGAGTGTGCAGTGTTGTAACCTCCCTTCCCTTAAGCTGCAGAGGAGGTATTTTGAAAAAGATTTGCAACTGAGTTGTGAAATCCTATAGCAAAATATACAGATTGATTGTGAGCTTCCTAGGATGAGGAAATATTTCCCCTCTCCCCTCTGCAATACTGGGGGTGTTTTATAATTACCCCTTTGTGCAAAACTTGTTTTTTCTTTTGGAATAGTTAGTTCTTCTCATTGTCAAAAGCAGCACATAAATAAATGGAGCAGTGATATAATCTAGCAGCCTGCAGACAGAGGGGTCTGTTTTGTTTTAAGAATCTCTTGCTCATTGTTTTATTTAATTCCCCCAGGTTTAAACTGAACATCTCTGGCTAATAAGCGGTTATTAGGGTCAAAAAGTTCCTTGGTATGGTACAGTTTTAGACTTTGACAACAGTTTAGTTATTTAATTTTTTTGACAGTATAAAGGTATTAGATGTGTCCACCTTGACCTTGCTATTGTTTGGGGTTTTTTTCCCCGCCTACCTGTATGTGGAGAACAGGATAAGTCCTATTGCAGAGTTGCTTGTAATAGCATGTACTAATGTGAAGCTTGTGTGGGTTTGGGTATTTTGTCCTGTATCTTTTTCTTCCCTATCCTTATTGCATCTCAGTCTTTGCTTGGTAAATTACATGAGGGGTTACACTGTAGCAGTATGTGGAAATGCAGGAAGTGTGTATTGTTTCTCTCAGTAGATTATAGCATCTCAGCTTAGTAAGGGAGAGCTCTTGGTGTATTTGTCTTCACTGTCATCTTGCCCATTTTTCAGATGATTCCACAGTGATTAAATTGTTAGCTTGGGAATATGCAGGATCCTGGTGGTAGAACGAACAAAACTGCTCTCCCAGTTATCTACAGTGATATTAGAGTTGTACGATTCCCTGCCTTGCTCCTGTTTGTTAAATAATCTGCTGTGTTCTTTCTTCAGGCCCTTGGCTGCTTGCTGTACAAGCTGTGTTACTTCACGTTGCCGTTTGGGGAGAGTCAGGTAGCAATCTGTGATGGCAATTTCACCATTCCAGATAATTCTCGGCATTCGCAAGACATGCACTGCCTCATCCGTGAGTGTCTCGTACATGACATAACTTGCTTTTGCAGAACTTAAATATATTTTTACTTTTCACATTCCCTGCTCTTGCCACAAAAGAGCTGACATTTCTCCTCTTTTAAAAGACTTGCTTGCACACAGAATTGCATTAAATGATCTCCCAGTAGCTTGGGTGATCACTCTTGAAAAGGCAGTTATGACAAAGAGATTGCTATTTGGCTAGGCTGTAATGAGCTCTGTGTAAAGGCAGGGAAATAGACAACCATTTGGTTTAAAACTCCTACAGAAGCTTGCACAATAAGCCTATTTATACAGAAACGTATTTCTCCAGTAACCTATTTGGATAAGGAACTGAAAAGAACCACAGTGACTTTGACTACCGATAAGAATTTATCTTCTGTGAATTGTGCAACAGAACTGGAATGATTTATAAATAACTCACTGACTAAAGTGAATGTGTAATTAAGGGCACAGTGTATCACTCTTAGTAAAGCTGAGGCAGCTCTCTTGCTTTCAGCCTGTGTTTGATTTTTCTAGCTATAATCCTGAGTAACACAGACTTGAATGTGTTTACAAAGAAGCCTGGTGCTTTCCTTGCTTATGCAAAGGCAGGGATGTGTGTGTGGCTGGCCTGTCTTCCAACCCCACAGCCAAACCTGGGGTTGGATCGAGCACCTTTCTTCAGGGTTTGCTTGAAAATGCTGAATTTGAAACCAAAGCTAGTCCCTGACCAAGCAGTCTGCATTTTTCCCTCGTTGCTGTGCACTGATATGTTGGAGAAGACCTCCCTGTCAATCCTACCTGGCCATCCTGCCTCAGATCAGTCCTGTTGCCCACAGACTGGGTGCTCAGAATGATGCAGGGCACCCTGGTAGCCTCTGGCTGTGGCATATTCATGGATCTGCCTCTTCTGATATGTTGGTATTAACTTTTTTAAAGGATATATGCTTGAGCCAGACCCTGACAAGAGACCTGATATTTACCAAGTTTCCTACTTCGCGTTCAAATTAGCAAAGAAGGAGTGTCCCATCCAAAATGTCCAGGTGAGTAGCAAAGAAGTGGATTCATGCAAGGATTTGTGTGAGGAGGAATATTAAGGGTATAGGTTGTCAGTCCTGTAATTCGTTTTTTCTTTGGTAATTAGAAATGCTTGTCAGTGGAGGCAAGGGGGAAAAGGAAGGAAATTGGTATCTTGTTTCATGTGTTGCTTACTTTTGTATGCCCGTGAGTTATTCCAACTAGTTGCCAGCATGAGGCCATCCGAGAGGTCTTGTGCTCGTAAAGATGGAAGATTAGGCCATGCTGGTGAAACTCTCTTAATTTCTAGACAAATCCATCACAGCGTGTGTAACATGCACAGTGGTTTTATGCCCGTTGTCTGGCCACTTGAACTGCATCAGACCTTACACAATCATCTGCCTCTGCTTAGTTTGTCTTTATAGATTTTGGTTGAAAAGTAGATTGGCATTTTTTTGTGGATATCAGTGGCATGAAACTTTATTCCTATTGCCTCTACATAATAGCTGAGAAGGAACTTATGGTTGCTTAACCTTAAAGTTCAGGGCTCTGGGTTGTATTTGGGATGATGGTGATGAATAACTACTTTGGGGATCCCAGAATCTTCAATTTTTACTTGGACTTCTGCAAATAACTTTGGGCTCTGTTCTCTGTCCTCAAAATATTAAATTCAATGGTGTGTTTTTTGCAGAACTCTCCAATCCCTGCTAAGCTCCCCGACCCAGTCAAAGCAAGTGAAGCTGCAGCAAAGAAGAGCCAACCAAAGGCCAGGTAACCACCTTCATTGTGCCTAGGTCTCCTTTACTGTGTTGTCTGTCTCCTTTTTAATATGAATGATGCCCGAGTTTGCTGCCTTGTGAGGTTACGCTTGGGCATGGAGACAAGCAATGCAGGCCTGAGGCTTTTGCTTCAGACATGTACATGTCCACGTCCATCCACTGATTTGAAACCTGAAAAATGAAGGTAATAGAGGAAGTTTCTCTGTGTGTGTGTAGAGGGAGATTTGGGCAATGCTGAGCATGAGTCAACAACGAGGCTGTGGGTACTAAAGACTCTGTTTGACAGCAGCAGTTGAGGATCATGTGCTTAGATGAGTCTACTGTGTCATCCCTCCGCAGGCAGTGCCCAGAGCAAAGGCAGGGTAGGCTGCAGCTGGGCTGCAATGGGCTTGGAACTGGCCCAGGGAGCATGAGTCTGCTCAGGGACCGCACTAGGGACTGCTGCTGTTCGAGTTTGACGCTCGGCATACAATAACCTGACCCTGTAATTACTGTATGCAACTGCTGGGATTACTATAGGAGACTTAGTTCCTTTTGGGGTGGAGAGGGAAGCCCAAGCAGCTTCCCTCTGAAGAGCCTAACCACTGGAGGAAGCACTTTGCTTCTGTGAGAATTCTCTCGTTGTGCTGCTAGCTCTGATTCTTATAACTAAGACTTGTAAATTGTTTTTGGGCTGAAAACTTGTGTCTCATTTTACTGCAAAGTGAGTAGTATAGCGGTGAATAATCCAAAAATAGCACTAGTCTTCAGCCCCTGAAATAGGGCACCTCTCCTGTGTAAGTCCCAGAAATCTGCTTTGTTTGTTTTTATAATTGAACACAGTTACCCTCATGTTAGTAGAACAACGTGATACCTAGTAAGCAAATACATTGACAGAAGGGCGGGATGATGCCTATTTTCTTGGTGCTCTCTCTTTGCATTATTGCAAGACAAAATATAGTGAGAGGGGGGTCAGGGAAGTACAAGCAACCTGATTCTGGGGTCAGGCACACAGACCGTGAAGTACTTTAAAGATACCAGATTAAACAATTCTGCTGAAAGGTGCCAGCTGCTCTTAAGCAAACTTATTATGCCTTTCCTCTGCTCATCTGTATCTCTATAAGTGGATCTGAGCAGTATGTTGCAGCACATATTTGAATGAATTGAGTGATTTTGACAAGTTCCAGCTGTCTGACAGGAGCCAGTGCCACAATTGGCAAAGAAGTCAAAATGATTGAAAGTCAAAATTGGGTCAAATCCAGCTGATTGGATTAATTGTTCTAAATGCATCTATTAAATTTTACATTGCTTGCATTTTTGTGGTAAGACATAGGCACCTAATACACTTCTGCTGCCGTGCGACTTAAGTGCCATTGAGCTGATAAACTGTAGGCTGCTTGCAGCAGTTACCATGCCAGCAAGTACTCTGCTCTGTGCTCCATCTGATATTTCTTCTTCCTCAACTCCTTATCCTCTTTTGTAGGCTGACAGATCCTATTCCCACCACGGAAACTTCCATAGCACCCCGCCAGAGACCCAAAGCAGGACAGACACAACCCAACCCCGGCATTCTCCCCATTCAGCCGGCCCTGACGCCCAGGAAGAGACCCACGGCCCCGGCAACCCTTCAGCCACAAGGTTAGGTGACGCCGTGCGGCTCCGCTGCGTGACGGGCACTTGGTGCGCGGTGATCTCTGCAACTGACCCGTGTCTCTCTACCAGTTGCAGGCCCCGGTGCACTGGGTGGCAGCCAACCCACACTGCCTGCAAGTGGCCCCCAGCCTAAAGCAGCGCCCCAGGCACCGGCGCAGCCGCAGGCCAAGGCGCCACCGGCTCCACAGCAGCCCCCGCAGGCACCAGCCCAGGTCCCTTCTACTCAGCCACAGGCCACACCGCAGCAGCAGCAGCTTTTCTTGAAACAGCAGCTGCTGCAGCAGCAGCAACAGCAGCAGCAGGCTGCATTTTACCAGCAGCAGCAGATGATGCAAGCTCAGCAGGTGAGCGTGGGGCTGTGATTGTTGGATATTCCTCCCAGGCTGTGTGCCAGAGGCCTTCAAGGCCTCATCTTTGCATTTATGACAAGCCCTCTGTGTTGGGATATGTGTAGTTTTTAGGAGTTGCCCTAATGGTGTAGCATCTGCAGGTCTTTAAGTTTTTTGCTACACAACTTTGGTATCTGTGTGTTGTAGTGAAAGGCCTTGAGATATTTGTGTGAGGCGCTAGCATGAAAGCAGCAGTGCTGGTGAAGATTTTAAAGTTCAAAGTATTTAGAGGTCTTCAGATCAATGCTCAGCTGATAAGCAGAGGGGTAGAAGTCCTCTTCTGCTCTCCTGGCGAGACCAACGCAGCATGTCTTTTGTTAACGCTAAGACTCGTGTCTGTTTGTGATAGACGGTGCCAGGGAGGCCTGTGAAAACATCACGTGTTAGACAAGATGTCTCAATGAGAGACTTGCATGCTTAACTGAGGTGTTTATAGCAGCCCACATCACTGTTAATGCATAATTTCCCAGTGGAGGCAGAGGACTAGTGAATCTTCCTATTTTGGGGAGAGGAAGACTTTTGTTTACAATAGCGGAGACAGGAATTTTGAGCCACCGGGTTCTGTGTCTGGGAGCTCAGTATGGGCAGGTGCTAACACAGAGAGGAAGGATTTAATGCTAGCCCAGCAAGGCCTTTTTCCACTGCTGCTTTGCAGATGGGCTCCAGGCCCCCTCAGGCTGCTAGTGCTGCTTGCACTGACTGTAAGCAGCACTGTGGCTGGCCTGGAGTTGAGGTGCCCCTGCTCCCAACTTTGCAGCATTTGGCTTAGCAGCTGCTCTTGTCCCAGTTCCCAGTGATGCAGCAAGGAGCACCCACGCAGCAGCAGCTGATGCAGAACTATTACCAGCAGCAGCAGCAGCAGATGATGGCCCAGCAGGCAGCAATGCAGCAGAAGACAGCAGCAGCGGCAGTGCAGCAGAAGCAGCAGCCCCCAGCACAGCCCCAGGCCCCGCAGGCCGCAGCCCAGCCTGTGCCTCCACAGGAACAAGTGGTAAGAACCTCACAGAAAAGAACTGGGGGAGCAGGGTGAGGAATTAGGGGCACCCCTGCCAGGTCTTCTAAGCAGGATGGAACCTGTAGAGAGAATACAGGTAAGTTTCCAAAGGCAGCATCTCTCTTCTTCTTCTTCCTCCCCTGCTGCATTCCCCTAAAGGGCTTGACAAACTTGCATCCAAAATCATTCAGGCCAGAAGCGTCAAGATGGGTGTTAAGGCAACCAAGCTACCCCAAAATAGAAAATTTTGGAAAAACTTTCCTCATTTGGAAAACTTTCCTTTGGTATTTGGAACTCTGGTGCAAAGGCAGGTACAGGCAGCATGCCCAGTTGTTCCTGGAGTTAGGGTTGCCTTTTCTTCCTTCTGAGTACTTTTGAAGGCACTGCCTTAAATCATCCACTCTACTAGTCATCCAAGCATGTGCCCCAAAATAAATGCTTTTTACTTAAGGGAAAATATGCTTGTGTGCAGCTCTGTTTGTGGTGGGTTTATTTTTTGTGGTGTTTTGGATTTTTTGTTGGTTGTTCTCGACTCTAGTTGGCTGTTGTAAAGCAAATGTGCTATCTACAGACACCAGGCAAGAAGTTTCTTGTTTCACTGTACCTGGTTGCACAATCAAACAGTGTCTGGTAACAGACCAGTTCAGCTATGCCGTCTTTGAGGCCAGACTAAGGGCCAGTTGGTGCTTGACTGTTCATGAGGTGTCTGTGACTGAGGATCTACGTTATTTTTCACTCATGCTTTCTTTAAAATGATATCAGGAGTTAACGAACTTCATGAACCAATGACCCGCATGATGCCTTGGAAGAGTTTGCCTTGCCCTTTCCCTTATGCTGGTGTCTCAGGGCCCTATTGTTCACCCCTGTGCTACTTCATTGATCTTGAGCCCTGAGCAGGTGGTTAGGGCAGGTGATGAGCTTGGAGCTTGTGTGTTCATGGTCTTTTTATGGATTTGTCAAATGACCTGAGACAAGTCGAGTTATTGAAATTGGGGGAGTTCTCAGGTTTTGGATGAGACGTGTTATAATCTTGCTTCTTTTAGAGGAGCAGTGCCCCAGACTTATTATTAAAGTGCATCTTTAAAGAACTTCGCTGTGATTCATGGGCACAAAAAATATTTTTTAATATTAAAAAAAACTTAGCCCCGTCTCCCAAAGGCTAATCGGATTTGATGCATGCAGAGACTTTTCCACTCCTGCAGCAATCAGGAGGGCAGAAGCAGCAGTCTACTCATTTAAAGAACAAGTAGTGAGGCATGGTCTCTTCTGAGCATGCTCTCTGAGCAGAAGATATCAATCTAGGCCCTATAAAAAAGCCTTTTTGCATTGGCTTCAGGTTAATAAACTCTGCATTCACTTCTGTGGATATTTCAGCATAGCCCTTTTATTTCTCAGCACTGAGTGTACTGTTCTGCAGTGACCTACCTACATAGTGAGATGTGAGGTGGATGCAATGGAAGCAGTCAAGTTGGCTTCTCAGCTGTAGAGAGCCTGCCTCAAAGGCAGGGTGAAAACCAAGGCAGCTGATCTCTTGTTTGCCTTGCCCTGCTGCGGTTGAATTACATCCCTGCGTGAATTTTACTTCTGACTATTCTCCTAGGCCTTCCTGAGTCTTGTATCTCTCTGCCCTGTGTGAAAACGGCCTGGGATGATATGGAGCAGGAAAGGGAGGCAGGATGGAAGTGGCACAAAGTGGAGATGGAGCAGACCTCTTTCTGCTCTTTGTATTCTGGTTTTCCTTCTTGAAATCTGAGCAATAACTATATTAGGACATCTCATTGAGCAATTAATTTTTGCGTCTATCCCAAGTGATGGAGCAGTTTAACACTAGAAGATACCATTTGGTATACTTATGGGTAGTCTATAAATTCAATGCAAAACTGAGTTGATGAGGGAGAATAAAATCAGTATCTTGATGCTTCTGTAGGGTCTGTAGCTGGCCTTTCTTAGCATGCATTTAAACCACATGTGCCTGTTTTTCTCATTGGAGTTTTACTGAGAGCTCTTACTCCTGTGGTTCTTGCTTTTTCCTTATGAAACTGTTACCTGTTTTGCTTTATTTTGCTTCCTTAGCTGAGCTATACGTGTGTCACTGCAGAAGGAAATGAGAAAAACGCCACCACCACCCTATAGAAATGTCATCTCTGCTCCTTAACATGCTAAGCACTTTTTTTAAATGAGGTGCTTGTGGGTTGAGTGTCTCTGTCAGTGTTTTCACACCCTCTTGGGATTGCAGAAGATGGGGCTGTGGCTTTGCTACTGCTCAACAGATCTGTTTGCTTAGCTGATCTGTCTTCCTGGCCATGCGTCTGCCTCTTGCTGCTCTAAGCTGTCATATACTGGGAGCAGCAATAGACTTTGGATTGACCTACCTGGCAGTCACATTTGGGAGCGCCTTGGCTCGCGGGGTTCAGGGCTGTGACCTCTTGGTTTGCGTAGTGTAGGGTTAAGTTCTAGCCTGTGTCTTTTGAGAGCTGGATTGTGCTCCTCCATCTGCTGACAGTGGGGCTGTGGGATGGGTTTGTGTACCATGTGAAGCACCTGCTGTTTGAACTCTCAAGAACTGTCTGTTTTCTCACATTTGGAGAAAGGAAAGCCCAAGCTCCTGCACAAGGCTACTGCAGAAGCCCTGCACCCCTCTCAGATTTGGCCTCAAGTACATGGCATCCCCTGCAAGAAGTGCTACTCTTGACTTTCCCCAATCCATGTGTCTATATAACAGAGGATTCCTGCATGCCCTAATCTGTCGTCTTGTGGTGCACTGGCTCCCTTTCTTTCCCTTAAGCGAGTTGCTGAGACCCATTACACTTGAAAAGCATGCACTAACAGGGATCTTACCTCCAGATCTCCACAATAGAAAGGGGAGAGTTTCCTTTGTGCAATTATAGTAATGCTGAAATACTTTAGATTAGTGACTCCTTAGTTTTTCTCTAGATTGTCCTTGATCTGCATCTTCGAAGTCAGTCTCCCAGAAAACAGCCATTCTTTAAGCACCATTCTTCCCCAACAAGGACCTACCCTTTTGCATTCTCTCCTAGATGCAGCCACAAATAAGGCAACAGCAAAAACCTCAAACCACCCCCCCTGGGGCTGTGCAGGGGCAGAAGCTGGGCTCCCTCACGCCTCCCTCGTCGCCCAAGACGCAGCGCGCGGGGCACAGAAGGATTCTGAGCGACGTGACACACAGTGCAGTTTTTGGGGTTCCAGCCAGCAAGTCCACCCAGCTCCTGCAGGCAGCTGCTGCTGAAGCCAGTCTCAACAAATCCAAGTAGGTGACTGGGTGCTTGGTGTCACAGGCTGTGGAGGGAGGGGATAGATGAAGCTTTTCAGATACTTCCTAAGCCAAGCTCCAAGTTAAAGGTTGGCAGCAAACTGTGGTCTAAGTGAGCCTTTGTCTCCCCAAGACTGTTCTTGTCAGGAAGTTGTTTGGAGCTGCCCGAGGGCAGAAGGTCACCTGAGTGCTTCTGTTTTTCCAATATATTAAGCAAACTGGGCTTCCACGTGAATTACAAACGCTCATCTTATTTCAAATGTTCTGCCAGTATCCCTGGTGCCTACTTCATGATTGCTGCATAGCCCCACTTCTTCCCCAAGAGTACTTACTACGTCACAATTACAGGATCTACAGGCAGAAAGCCTCCTGTAGAAAACTGTTTCAAATGGGATGTGTGGGATTTTTTTTCGCTCTTAATTCCTGACACCAGCAGGGTGCTTGGATACATTTATAAGCAGATGAGGCAAACTAGTGCTTGCCCTATGGATGTGCAAAGTACAATAACTTAGGCTAAATTTTAAGAAGGAAGTGATTATGAAGCAGTAGCTCAGACCAGATCATAGTGCTGGCCAGAGAGTTCCAGACTGGTTATTAATGTGTGTTGTTTTACTGGGATGATCATGTCCAGGTCTGCTTCCACTACACCCTCGGGTTCCCCAAGGACCTCACAGCAGAATGTGTACAATCCGCCCGATGTCTCCACGTGGAATCCGTTTGACGATGACAACTTCTCCAAGCTCACGGCTGAGGAGCTGCTGAACAAGGACTTTGCAAAGTTGGGCGATGGTAGGTTCATGGAGAGTGTTTGATACCAGACTGCTTTCAAGCACGGAGATGGCATAGAATAATGATGTTTTCAGTCAGATGCTGCCTGGGTGCTGCCATGCTGTCGTGGCCTGCTGTGCCTGTAAAAGCTAAATCCTTCCCATCTCCCTTTTTCTCTGGCCCTGCCATCATTGCTGAGCAACTGCAATTAAACAAACAAACAAATATTCTCAAAGGGAGTGGTACTTACTGCTTTTTGGGGTGGCCCTGGTCAGTTTTTTGTAGAAGCTACAGAAGGAGAAGTTCTGCTTCATCTGCAACTTCTACACGTTGATTCGCAGCAAGGGACTTAAGTTTTGTACAGTAATAGTTACCTAAAGGAATGGGTAAGAAAGCAATCTTTAGAATGGAAGTCTGTCCCCTAACTCTGTACCTGGCCTTTCAGGCAAAGCTCCAGAAAAGATGGGCAGCTCTACAGAGAACCTGATTTCAGGTTTCCAGCCACCTTCAGCTGCACCCCAGGCAGATGCTTTTGGTGGCTCTTCTTTCACCGCTGGATCAGGTGAGTTTATAAGTATTTCCTAGAGGAAATTTGAGGGCTCTGCCCTCAACAAACACAGCAAAGAGCGACTCTTGTCATAGCCTTTTTTTGAAGGAAGATAAAATTGATACAGGCTTTGAATTGACTAACAGATGGTGAAGGCAATAAGTTTTGTACTGGCTGTGCATTCTGGCTTCTAGAGACCAGGAGTCCTTGGCTGGTCTAGAGAGCTCTATTGCAGATGCCTCTGTGTGTGTGTGTGACTCTTTCCAGTCTCTCCTTTGTTACCTGGGTGTCAAGGTTCTCCTTTAAGACCCAGAAGGCCTTGTGCCTATTTTGAGGCACAAAAAGTCTGAGTGCTGCTGCTTGTTTGTAGTTCTTCAACATCAGGGGCTCTCACTGAATTCAGTGAAGACCTGGAAAACTGCCAGCAGCAGCCCTAAGTGTGAGTAATCCTCCTCCATCCTATGCAGTCATTCCTACCAGTGAAAGCTGCAACCATTTGGAAATGCTTCTTTGCCTATTCCATTGTAGAGAGGCATCCTGAGAAGAGACTGAGGAGTCCTTTTTGTGGGGCGAGAGGAGACGTATCCGTTTATTCATATTTCTATTTATAATAGAATTAATTTCTATAATTAATTTCTATAAATAGAAATTCTATATTTCTATTTATAATAGTTCCCCAGGGAGCTCCCTTGTGATGTTGTCCAGCTGTTCTGCATCGCTTGAAGCAGTGGGAACTGCTTGTAGTGTCCATCAGCTGTTGGGAGAGATGCTGAGCAGACTGAGCTGCAAGGTGGCTCCTGTGAAGCCTGAGAAGTGTCTGTATGTTCCGGGCTTCCTGGACACTGTAGCATGTTTATTTCCCTTTCAGTTTTCTTGAAAATTTGCTCCTTGACTCTCTTGACCCAGGCTGTTTTCTCTCAGCTGTTGCACTGAGACAGGCATTTCTAGCCCTTTTCTTTTTGTTTAAGTGTGAGCTACAGATTTCACTTTAGACAGCTCCTTCAGAGCACAGACGCTGACCTCCTGTCTGTCCTTTGTCAGTGTGTTTCACCTCTTGTGCTGCTGTACAGTGCAAGAACTTCCCTCTCAGGGAACGTTTTGTGATCTCTGAATTAAAACCTGCATTGGAGAGCTACATGATAATACGTTTTCTGTATTTTTTCCCTAGCAAAGCAAGCTCTTTCTGAGTGTGCATGCGGTGGTCTTCCCAGCCTGTGGCTTTTACTCTTTGATATTGAGCTGTATCTCAGTGCTGAGTTTTCCTGCTTGATGTTTTCTGCTTTTCTCTCTTCTCTTTTGTTTCACTTTGCCCTCTCTCTTCCTGGTTATCCAGCTGAAAAAACGAAAGACATTCTGAGTTTGGACGCTAGCCCTCCTCTTCTGACTGTGCCTGATCCTTTCATTCCTCTCCCATTATCCGACACACCAGGTAACTGGAACTGAGGTTTATGGGTGGGGATTGTTGTCATTTGCTTTGTATTCTTAGTCTTCCAGTTTTATTCCTAGAAACACCTGAAATCCTGGGCCCTTGTCAGTAGTGCTAGGCACTGGCAGACTCTGCATGGTGGCATAAACAGCCCTGAGCACAAAAGAGCTCCTTGTTTTCATGGCAGCCCCTTGAGTTATCAGGTTGTTTCTGATGCTAATAACGCTGGTGTCTTTAAAGTTTCAGTATTCAAAGCTAAAAATAATAACTAGGTAATTATATGGGCTCACCTAAGCCACTTTCAATTCGGCTTCCAGTTTTGAAATTGTAGTTTCCATTACTACTGTTAATCTTGCTTTCCCAGAAGAGTCAGTGTTTCTTTGGCTTCCAAACACTATTGCAAACCCTGTGCTTCATGTGAAACAAAAGTTAACATGTAACCTTTTCTAATTTGGCAAAATTTCCTAGTGCAGTTGGTAGCTATTTCGATTTACTTTGCAGTACTACTTAAATGTCTCTTCTTCCATGTGTGTATTTCTGACTGCGGCAGCCAGCACTTTTTAGCGCAAGATTATATAAGTGCTTAGGAGCTTATTTGCAAATCAGGGGGATTTGAAATATGGGCATGCTTTTATCTTAGTGTTTCTCCAAGCCCTGTGGTGACTGTGTGTGTGACAGGTCCCTTTGAGTCAGTTAATCCCACAGGACAAGTGCCTCACCCTTGTCCACAGCCCAAACTGTGGAGCTGCTGGTGGTTTGATTGCAGAAGACCCAAACTGTAACCCCTTGTGCTGATGAAGTCAGTGTTTATCCCTGGAAAGTTAGGTGAGTTTTTCAGGAAAAGTAGTGTGGTGGTGTGTGGTATGTTTTGGTTTCGTTTTTGTTTTTTTCTCCTCCAGATTTGTGCTCCTCTATTCTAACTGATGTTCAAAGAGCACAAGAAATGTTGCATCTGGAAAGTGTTTTCGCTCATAAATGCTGCAGTGTGAGAAATTCTGGCTGCATAAACTTTATTTTGAAGCGGAACTTGCTGAGAGTCTTTCTCTTGTACATGAGCACTTGAAAGGAGCTGACCTGCCAGCCATCATTTGATAGGGACCTTATAAAGGTAGATCGTTCTGCACTGCTTTTCTCCCCAAGTGCTGTTGGAGGCATCTGCTTTTCTAGTTTAAATTCTGCCAGCCCAGACGACTATCCAGTTCCCTGCCAGAGTGCTCAACACAACCAGTTACTCACTGAGCCAATTGTTTTTCTTACTGCCTGTTGAATTTTGATTATACTCTATGAAGCAGCAGCCACAGCCTTAGCTGCAGGAGCTTTGAGGTGGTTCTTAGCACAGAAATCACTGCAGAGAATTGCTTTTCAAGCCTGCCCTTGGGTGCAAATGATCAGAGTAGGAGTTACTGGCAGCTGGGTGTGAGGCTGCTTGTGCCCCTGACTGGTGGCCTCCTTTTACAGGCAGGTGCTAAACCTTCCTTTGCTGGTCTTATTGCCTGCATGTGGCTTGTCCTGTTGATTCCAGTGGATCTGCTGCTGTTTGGGCAAAGTTGGGGGCCAAGGGCATCCATAGTATCTGTTTTTGTTGGTTCCCTATAGATTACTGTAGACAGATCTCTGACTTTATTTATTTTTCATTAAATCTGGTCAGGCCAGAGGCTCTTGAGTGTTTCCAGGGGCTAAAACTCCAGGCTTGTTGCTGGTTTTGGTAAGTGAGAGGGATTGTCTCTGCTTGTGAAGTCAACAGCAAAGGTGCTAATCCTGGATTTGGAGTCAGAATTTCAATCTGTGAGTGCCACAGAACAGAGTGCTCTTTGTTCCTTTGGGTCTGCATTACCTGAGCCTGGTACCAAAGTGTCCCACAACCAGCAGGGAGGACTCTGACACGAGGGATGTGTCCCGAGGGATCAAGGCCCTTCTTTTCTTGTGACTCTGGGGCCAGGTGAGCTGGGTTTGACCTCCTAGTAGTAGCATCTCCAACATCCCACATCCAAAATACCTTAGTTGCATGCAGCAACAGCTGAAAGAGACCTCGTGCCTTCCCCTGCTTCCTCTGTGTGCTTAGAAGGACAGACAAACCTTTTGGGGACAGATTCCTAAGAAATGAGTGGGCGATGCTGAAGGACAGACAGCCACAGGATGCATCCCCAGACAGCCTGAACGTGCTCAGCTGGAGGAGCAGCTTCCAGGGAGGAGCAGCCAAGGGATTTTGCTTTCAATAGCACTATTCATGTCCAGCTTTAGCAAGATCACTCTCTCAGCTGTGTAATCAGGTAAATGTACAACAAAGATAGAAACTAGTGGGCAGAGTTTATCAGACTGCCCTCTTTCTGTGGATTGTGCTGTTGGAGATGTCATCTGCTAGAGGAAATCATGTTTTTATTTGCTTAATCTGTTAGAGGCCTTTTCCTTCAGAGTAGTCCTAGAGATCAGGTGATACTGTTCCTAATAGAAAGCAGCAATATTGACTCTGAATAATAATCAAGTGCAATTGAATGTGTTTTTTGGCACATTCTTTGTTCTCAGTGTGTTCTAGCCATGCACAATGGCTGCGATTGCTAATGGAAACCTAACTGGTAAAAGGAGCTGGCAAGAGGGGTTTGAAAATATGGCAAAACATCTGTTAAAATAAGGAGAAAAGCAATATTCATGCTGAAAGCATTTTTTTTCTTTGTGCCTGTGTAGGAAAATGAGCGAAGTTCTTAATAAGCTTATTGCAGGCTTCACTGCTGATTAATCCTAATGGAGAATTTGATCAGAATGGTGTTTTTTTTTCTGCTGCACGTGGCTGCTTAATATCTACGAGTACAAATTTAGCTCACGCTATTATGAGAGGCTATATTTTGCATAGGGTGTTCTGGAGGCTTTCAATTCAACCGAGATGTGAAGCTTCCAGGCAGATCTGTTGTTTGTCTTTAAGACTTCCCTCTGGGTAAACCCAGCTCAAGGTTCTTTGTGCCCTTTGTGCATGATGCTTGTGGCTTATTTTTCCATTGGTATGAATGGGCTTTGGCCCTAGCCCTGTCAACCTGCTTTCCAGAAGTATTTAATCAGCATTTGATCCAAAGCCTCTGAGTCTCTCTGCTCTTAGAGCTCTGTGTTCTCCTTTTTAAAATGTATTTACACAGCCATTTGTTCCCTGTAGTAACCGAACCTCTTAACTACTGTTGAGAGATGAATTTGTCTTTGATGTAACTAGTTATTTGTTGGAAGAACAGCAACATGCAGCCACCACTATGACGGTAGCTTCTCCTTGTCTTTGTCATCATGGAAAGTGTGATAAGAGACATTCCCTGTCCTGCTGAGCTAAATAAACATGCAGATGTAGCTCAGGAAGGAAATTTGGCCAAGGAAGCATCCATGTGCCCTGTGGGTGCAGACTGGATTCTCATCTGTGATGAAAAGGCAAGCAGCATTGCTTATTAAAGAGTCATTGTCATGTTGGAGTTCTCTAGGGTACTTTTAAGTAGCACTTTAAGGATAATTTTTTTGCCTTTTGTTTCCTTCAGATATTCATAGATTTCTGACTCTTCACATGTTGTTAAATCTGAATTGATACTTCTCAGGACTAAGGAAGTACCTAACTTACAGTGCAGTTTCAAAATATAGACTATGTATCTGCAGCCTTGGTAGCTTTAGTTTTTAGAAGCTAGCAGCTTCCAGCATCTGCAGGATATCTTAACTCCAGGAGTTAAGACTAAAGTCATTGAAATTCTTCTTAAGACATAAGTTCAGCTGCTTTAACAGTGCTGTTATCCCTAATTCTGTAGGGCCCTTTTATTGTTTGCCACAGCCAAAGTATTTGATCAAAATGCTTTTAAGACACAACTCCCCTCTGCACCCAGTCTGTATATTCTGAAAATACAGCTTTACTCACCCCTGTCAGGATGCTTATAATTATTTTATTAGAAAAATCTTAAGGACTGGTACTGGTAGCAGGATGGCATGTAGACTGAGCTTAAAGTAATTGCAGGCGTGCACATACACATGCAGATGTGTGTTAACAACTTGTTTACATCTTGAGCTGGGAAAATGCAGAGGGAGAATTATTCATTTAATATCTTGATGAATTAATTGCAGTGCTATTAACTGAAAGTACAATTAGACATTTTTGATGATTTGGAGCAGCAGTGTGCATGGATCGCTCGAACCCCAGTTAAGTGAGTGCAAATAGCATCTCAAATTGTCTGTGCCTGGGGTTCACTTTGATATTTCTGAGATCACTTATATTAAACTAAAATCTTTTTGTTTTTAATCTCTGAAGGAGCTGCCATTAAACACTGTCCTACTCTATGGTGTTTAAAAACTCTATTTTTAAGAGTGTCACTTCCTATAATAATATCCTTATTTCTCCCTGTGCTTTGTTTAAAAAAAAAAGAAAAATCCTTTTTGTAGAAACTCCATGGGGAAAAATTGAATTCCAGTGACCTCCCTTGATTAGCCTTAGCCTTCTGAGGCTGAATAATTAGACTCCCTTTAATCTTTAATACTTGATTAATCAATAGGAAGAAGTCTTCCTGGGTGTCTGATCTATACCTCAGTAATTTGCCCTCCTGCTCGGAGCACAGTTAGCTGGGCAGGAGTTTTACAACCTTGTCTTTCTTTCTCAGTTGACATGCGAAGAAAAGAACTGTGCTGTGTGCTCTCTTGAATTGTCTTTTGCTATTCCTCCACAGTCCACGAGTGAGTAACGTGTGTGCAGTGCCTGGCTGGTGGAGATCTTGGCTTTGAGATGCTGCACTTTTGTTCAGTGTTACCACAGTGTGACAGATTTTTTTGCTCCCTTTTGTTAACTTGCAAACTGCTTGGAAATCTTTGTTTCTTCCTAATAGCCTGCTCTAACTAAAGACATATTTACCTCTCCCGTGCCCTGATTTTTATAACTGCAACTGTTTTTGAGATACTTTCTGCATATTCTTTATCATTCAAGGGTTGCATCACCAGGTGGTATCACCAACACAGCATGTCCACTTAACCTGTGGTGGGATTGCAGACACAAAGGCTGTGCAAATTGAGTCTCAAGTATCTGATACACTCATGTGTTGAAGGAAAAAACAGAATCTGAAGAACAAGGCCAAAATAGCCTCACTGAATGTAAATCCAGGGTAATTTTCTCGATACTAGATGGTATTACGAGTTTTTTTTTTGGAGCGGTGGTGGAACAGACATAAGAGTTGGATTTAGTTGTCACTGCAGAGGCACGCAGCCTTCTTGGACTTAGGAAGGTCTGATGTGTTTTCAGAATGATTTTCCTTAGTGCATATATGTGCTTTCAGTAAGCATGTTGTGTTAAAGAAAACGAAGCTAACTCTTCTAGAAAAGGTATTTCTGCTCTCTAGTGTAAAGCTATAGATTGCTCTGTGTCTTTGGACTTTCAAGCTCCTTTGCTCTTAGCTAAGCATGAGTTTCCCACCATTTAAAATAACTCTCTTCTTTTGCTTTAGCTCGTATTTCTACAGGTTAATACAAGATGCAGCACAAAATAGAAATCAGGTAAACTAAAGGGACTGTTGTGTCTGGCGTCTGCTTACCCACTCACTCTGACAACTTTGTATTTGTTCAGTTTCTCAGCCTCAAAAGGGATCAAGTTCCTTTTAAAACAAGTGCTAAGAGATGCCCTGGCTTCCTATAACAGCTGTGACAGAGCCAGTGGTGTGGGAAACAAAGGAAATCTCACAGGACACGTAACAAAATACAGCAAAGAACCACTGACTGCTTAAAGCATCCCACGAAACAGGTTGAGCCTTTGTGACAGGAGAGAAAAAGAGTATTGTGTTTATTGTTGTGATTTATGTGTGTTTAAAAAGTGTGGCTGAGCTCAATATGCAACTTCTTACTGCCTGACCAAGAGGGAGTTCCACAGTGTTACATGTAAAGTCTGCAGTGCTGAAAATGGAAAACCATTTGGAAAGGAAGATTGAAGGGGAGCATAAAGGGAATGTTCTCAGGAGCTGCCTGTGTGCTTTTGAAGATACAGGCTGATTCAAGTGCCTTGAAGAGCCTGGCTGTGATAGGAGTATCTTAGACCTCATTCTCCAAAACGGGAATACGTTCCAAATGCACACACACACCTGCCACCTTAGAGTTCTACAGCCTTCATCTTGAGGTAGGACCCAACCCAGCCTGAAGCTGCACCACTGTGAGATCCAATCCATAATTTCTCCCACAATTGTGTTCTGTGCCTTGCTATCTGGATGAAGTGATTTTTAAAATGCTGTTTAAATCAACCGTACTTGGGATGGATCCCCATTATTTTGCACTTCTTTCTCCCTTAAGAAAAGAAGTTGAGCATGTTCCCTGACTTCTTGTCCCCTGTTGTGTTTTCCCAGCAGGCTATAATCAGTTCCCCATAGAATTGGGAAGGCTTCAGATACAGGGAAGGCTGCTATCCCCATTGTGTTTCCCTTTTTGTTGATCTTCTTCAGGACTTTATTGATAAAAACAGCTGCTTCTCAATTCCCTTTTTAGATTCCCTTCCCCTCATGGTTACCTTAGTGTGCCAGTGTGTGACATTTGTCATGGGGAGTGGGATTTCTCCTGCTCTACTAAATAGTTCCAAAGCCACTAGATCATTTTCCTATTTATACTTGGCGATAAAAATGATGGATACTGTTACAATGAGCATAACGATGCAACTTAAGCTTTTCTGTGGCTTTCTCATTGTGATAAGTCATTTGAATAGCAGTATTCTAGAGCCTGCATTCTTGTATGGTTATGAGCATGTTTTCTTAGGTTAATAAATACCAGACTTTGAACTCAAAACAGTAACAGTGGAGATGTGGAAGTGTTACAAAGGCATAGCTGGGGCTTGCCGTAGTTCATGCTAATGTTACAGTGTAAACACATTCTTCTCGGTAAGCTGAAATGGCCAGGTTTGTCCACATGAGCAAATTGTATCATGGTTGTTCTACTGCACCTTCAGTAAATCCTGAACATGTCCTTTAAGTGAAGAAATCCTTGTGAAAGCTAAAAAAACCTAAGCTCGTTACTGCAAACCTGGTTAATATGATTGCACAGTCACACATCCCCTCGATTATTAATTGAGATTAACTCTTTGAACAGGCAATCTAAAGGTCTCCATATGAAGGATAATGGAAGTGACAGGAGTCACGCTGCTGAGAATGCCATGTCTCATTTGAAATCTGGTGTTTGAAATAACTGGAAACCAGACAGCTGCCTTTATCCAAGGACAATTTCTCATATCTGATGCTGCAGTGTCAAGTTTCTCTGGTTTTGCCTAAGCACTTCAGGGTTTTAGGCCTCTAATTCTTGAGCAAATTAATACTAAGTTTGTATGTAACCCTAATGTTATGGGCTTCTGATAGTCTGTTCCTTTTCATCTCATTACATGAAGACTAACAGAAACCTTCCTGTAGGAAGGGAAGAGCACAAAGTTTCTCTGGGGTTGTCAGTGGGTTGTGTCCTGCTAAGCCTCACTGCTGTGCATAGGGCTAAGACCTGCAGGCTGTTTTAGGGCTGCGTGAGGGTGAGGAAGGCTCTGGGTTTTGTAGATATGAGTATGGACACAGAGCAAAGAGCTAAATATGCTCCAGGAACCCTAGTGGAAGATGGTCTGTAAGTAGCATTATTTGCACGCATGATTGTGCAGATGCTTTTCGGAGGCTGACATACTAGGCTGTGAGACCCTGAGTTGAGCACCTGATTAATGTGGTTTGTTTTTGTTTCTTTTTTGCTTTTTTGTTTTCTCTGCCTTCCTTCCTCCTTTTCCTGCTTAACCCAGAAAAACTGATTGAGGGACTCAAATCTCCTGAGACTGCGCTGCTTCTCCCTGATATCCTGCCTCTCGCTGACCCCTTCGGTAGCACCTCAGATGCTGTGAATGGTAAAAACAACCCCCTCAGGGCCCCTCCTTCCCCATGGCTTGTTCTGCTTGATTACTCTGCATGTTTACCCCCTGGGGCTCTGAAAACAACAACTGATTTTGGTGGAACACAATGTGATAGGAAGTTATGGATTATGCAGGGACAGGTGTAACCCCTGGGAATCATACCTGAACGGTGAAGAATAGGATAGATAAAAGATAGATACAACTCTGGAGTGTACCAGATAAGTGTACCTTCCATGTTCTTGTGGTCTTGGGTATAAGAGTTTAATTGACAACTGAAGGTGAAGATGCAAACCACCCCCACCATTTCTGTTAAAGACCCACTGTGTGACCACGGCCTGAGCGTTCAACCTGTCCCTGTCTCCACTAGTCCTCAGCAGGGCCAGGACGACAGTGCTGCTTTTGCTCTGGGACACAGCATGGGAATAAAGGTGGTCACCATATGGACATCTGCCTAGATAGCTCCTACTTGTGCTGGGTCTTGCAAACTAACCTCTGGCTTCTCTGCTCTGATGTGTTGCGCTTTCGTAAAGGAAAACCTGACGTAGCTGTTGAGAGTCTCATACCGGGCCTCGAGGCTCCTTTGCCCCAACGCCTTGTGTCGCAGACCGAGTCGGTTGCTTCCAACAGAACAGGTTGGTGACCTGGGAGGGTGGCTGGGCAAACTTGTCTAGTACTTCTGGGGGTTACATGACCTTGTTATTATAATAAACTGGAAAGCACTGTCTGCTTGAAGGTACCTTCTTTGCTCTCCCTGTTCTCTGCATTCACCCACCAGCTTAAACTGGACTCACTTGTGTGTTTTGTGAGTGGATCTTGCCTTGTTGTACTCGTTAAGCCCCTCATAACAGATCCATAGGTGCCAGAGCAGCCACTGAGCTGTTCCAGGGAGGTTCTCACTTCTGTCTTCTTGTTTGGGTCCCATCCTTTGGAAGGCAACCTGGGCATTACCTGTTGTGGTTCAAAAAGCAGCTGGTGTTTCTGGTAGGTTTGAGAGTAGCGTTCAGAAGCAGCAAGGGCTGTGTCACTCACTGCTGGTGAATTTAAGCCATCGCTTCTGTGGGATTTCAAGGTTGTGACCTTAGCTTTGGAGGTAGTTACCTCAGTGAATCCTTGTACGTCTCCCAAAGAGTGTTGGGAACTGCTCTACGCTCCCTGCAAAGCACTAAGAACAGTATCTCACCACAGGGAGGGGAAGATGGGGGAGAGTTTGAGCAGTAGCCTGCTTTATGCTAAGCAGATGGGAACAAGCATGTGCAAATGTGATCTTAACAGTGTTTGTGTCCTGTTCAATGCTCCCTTGCGGCCTTTGGATGTTAACCTGGATGCAGACTCTCTCACTGGAGAAGACTCTCTGCTTGACTGTTCTCTGCTTTCTAACCCTGCTGCTGACCTCTTGGATGAGTTTGCTCCTGTAGCTTTTGCAGCTCAGCCTCACAAAGGTAAACTGACCCCCTGCCTCTAGCTTTTAACCTGTGCTGGGACTGGATCTGTAGCTGGTATATGATGCCAATTTACACAGGCAGATCATCTGACCCACATTCTAGTTGTATTTTCTTTTTCCCGGACGGTTGTTTTATTCCCAATCTGATGAAGCTTGTAAAGGGCATTGAAATGCCAAAGAGAAAAGATAAATAATGGTTATTCAGCCTCATCAAAAACACAGACAAGGATTGTCCAGACAGGTAGTATCTCCTGTGAGACCAAGTGATACAGGAGGCTAAAAGGCTGGGCTTTTAGCATGTAGCCTGTCTTTGGGTCTGCATGTAAATGCACTTTGATTTTTACCTTTTGCACATTTGTTTTAAGACCTGCTTTAATGCTGCCTTATTAAGTCTGGAAGGAGTCCTGATAGTCATCTCTACTGATGTCACGGGTCTGTGAAGCCAATGGATTTTTCTTGTCAGCGTTCATGCCTGTAGCAGGCAACTGAGTTCTTGCAGATTTGGAGACTATTTTCCTTTTGCAGAGGTTATCAGGAAAGCAGCCTTGGATCAGACTGCAGTATCGCATTGCAGCAAATGTGAGCAGAAGTACAATATCGAATGGAAAAGTAGAGTAGTTTACAAGAGCAGTGTGTGATAATCTGAGCTTGTGAAAAATATCCAAATACTGTGTCCTGCTCTGGGGTCTGTTTTTCCTTTAAAAAGCAAGAATGGAGCACCCTGGAAAGCTGGGATGTAGCTTGGGAGACCTTTTCCAAGCTGCAGAGTGTCCTACTGAAATGTTGGCCCTCTCATCCAGCATACCTAGAATAGTTTGAATAAAAATGATTGAGAGTAGCTGGATCGCAGCTTACAGGGTGAACTTCCCTTGCTCTGCCTGGCAAATTCTTGTTGAAAGCTAAAGCTTTTGAATTAGTGCCTGTGTTCCTTGTGAATAACACAGAATTTTAGGGGGTGACCTTTATGTAAGCCAAGCTTGTAGTAGATGCTGGATCACCCCTATCTAGCTAGGTGTGAGCAGGACCAGGACTTCTCTTCTATTTATTGCTTTGAAAAGATAAGCCCAAAACATGAATACTAACCACTGGGTGCCCACTGACAGTGTGTTGTGCTTGGCTCCCTAGGGAAGCATCCCTATAGCAACAGAAAATGATCTGTTCTCAGAGGAATTGCTGTAAAAACAGTCTGTGATCAATTTTTACACTTGATGGCATTATAAAATGAGATTGTAGGGGTTTTTTGTAGTGCCTTGGGGTTTAAACAAGCAGTTCTAATTGCCTATTGCTATATTGCATCTCCATGCCACTATTTAGAGTAAAACATTTAAAATGTGTATCGAACAGTTCTTGTGTCATGTCTGGAACATAGCAAAGTAGACAGCTGGCCAAAACATGATTGGTGTGACTTGATGAGGAAAATGAAAATGAATTAAGAGATTGCTGCATGACTTTTCCTGGGCTGCCTTGCTGCTCTATGCTTGAGTTCAGGTAGGGTCAAACTTGCCAGGGAGAAGTGAGACTTCTACTAGCAGGAGAGAGAGGTGCAAGATATTAATTCCTTGCAAAGCTTGTTTATGGCTTTTCAAACTCTGCTGTTAGAGCTCTGTGGTCATCACTCGTCTATCTCCATCTGTAATTTATGGGTTTTTTTCCTCCTCTGATGTCTGTCTATCCCAATCCTGGCGTGGGATGCACCTGAGGTGCAGGTCCACGGGATAATCAGCCTGCAGAAATGCAACACTGCAAGTTATCAGTGGGACCAGGGAGATATGAAGAGACATCAATATTTGGACATGAATTCATATTTTAACCAAGCTAGAGTTATTTTTTTCTATATGTTTAAGGAGACATGCGTGTCTCAAGGAGTGTTGACCAAAAGGAAATATATGGTTTGTTTCTCACCAACCTTTTCCTCTCCTTAGAAAAGCTGGTCCACAGCTGAGCAGTGCCCCTTGAATAGCTTCCTTCACAGCAAGCTCCAGAGGGTATCATCAATTGTATCTATAAATGAACTGATAGGAAAATAAGATGCTTGCAGAGGCTGCCAGCTAAGTTGAGAAGAGACATAAATAACTCCAGACACAGCAGTGACAAACAGGAGACTTTGTTAGACAAAATCCCTGCTTGTTCCTGTCATTTTACAGTCTGTTCTTCTGTAGAACTTGTTTTCTCTTAATCTGATCCTCCAGAGGACAGTATATTTCCACAGACTATTTCTTGCATCAGCTCACCGAAAACCTATTGGCTTGATTGGTAGAGTTAGGTAGAGAGATCTTATTCTTGATCTGAATTGAACAGGAGCATTCTTGTTCCTTGGAAAATACAGACTTAAACATATCTCTGCTAGGCTTCCAGAAATACTTCATATAGTCATTGAGGATGATACAGTAATTCTGGATGATATTTAGGTGTCTGAAGTAACAAATGGTGATACACAGGGTGTGACAAGTCCCTAAAGGAGCTTGATTGCCTGAGAAGGAAGATAAATGCCTGATGATACCATATAGATACGGTCTGATCTGGTATGGATATGGCTGAACTTAAGCCTCGGGATTTTATCCCAACTTGGAACTAGGCTAACTGATAAGTCTTTGAACGGGCCCAGTTGTACTTTGATTCTCAAGAAGGCTCAATTTTCAGTTTGCTTTTTCTTTTCCCCGTCTACTTTTGAATTTAATTTGTTCTTTTCCCTTTACCTTCTTAGACTTACCAGCCTTGTTTCACCTTTTAAACTAAACTCCTGCTTCTAAACCCTGTCTTTTAAAGCATTAAACATCCTAACACTTTTGGCAATTCTAACCTACTCTCTCTGCTATCTTTGCTTCTTTACCTGTTTCTCCTTTATGCTGCAGAAGATACTAACCTGATATCAGGCTTTGATGCTCCTGAGGGCTCTGAAAAAGTGACAGAAGATGAGTTTGACCCAATTCCAGTGTTGATATCCAAAAATTCACAAGGTAAGCCAGGATTTGGGGGTGAAAAAGGTCAAGGAAAAATACATGATGAACACAATCTAGTTCTGGGGCAGCGGCGCTACAGCACAAGCGAAATAGTACAAACTGTCAAGTCTGAGATACTGTCATTGTAGTGTGTTAGTTTGATTTATAGAGGCTGTAATATTTTTTAGATTATTACTGTGAAGTAATTTTTAGTAGTTTGCCAAACAGTATATGCAGGTAACTGGCTAAACTGCAATGGAGAATTTCAATCTCAGAGTTCCTTACTTGCTGTTCAAGTCAGCAGGAGGAGGCCCCTTGACTTGTTTTATAAGGGAGCTTTACACAAGGTGCAAGGGAGGTGATGAGTGTTTCTAACACTGAAACTCCCACTGAAAGTGAGTTTTTCCTTTTTCCCTGACATTTTTCAAAGGTGCTTGTGGGAAGCATGAGAAGTTTGGTGGCACATGGGTCCCTATTTAATCTAAACAATTTTGAAGGGTCAGGCGCCCTAGGACAGAGGTTGGGAAGTCGCCTAGATCGTATTACCATGATCTTGTCAGGCAACGATGAGACTGATATGGTTTGACTCCAAAACAGCACTATTTCCTTAAAATAAATGATGGTGCTGAACTTCTAGGGAGGGAAATAGGCAGTCTTTGCAGTCTGAACAGTCAAATGTCTCCTCTCTGCAGTCAGGCTGCTGAAGGATCTTGGTTACAGCTTTTGGTATGCTAGCATAGGCCTAAAATCATGCTCCAGGGCTGCCTTTTTTGGATTAGTGTTTTATTTTCATAGTAGAAGAGGGTGATAGAAGAGGGTCTCTGCTCCTGCTGGAAGTCAGAGAATATTTCTACCCAAGTTGAGCCAGTATAGCCTGCCCTAAAGAACAGCCTCTTCCTCTAGTAGCAAAGCTAGAGGAACTCACACTGGAGTGATGGGAAACTCAAAGGTGTTCTTAAAACAGCAGCTAATTTTCAAGCTATAAAATTTTGAACATGTTTTCAATAGGTTGGGAGATTTTTTGGCATAGTATAGATCCTGTAGTAAGGACAGAAATCTAAACTGGGATGTAAATTCTAGGGAAGTGAAATGGTTTGCAGAGATTTTGTGTTGCCACAGATGTGGTGAGAAATATTTTCATGCACCTCCCATGAGCTGAATTTGGAGGGGAGGGAGAGGGTGGAAGAGCAAGCAAGGGGATGTTGTTGCTGTAATGATGCAAGTTAACAGAAGATCTTGAGCAAGTTTTCTGTTTTGCTTTGACTTTTTTTCTTTGCTTGCTTTTGAACATCTGAAACTGTCATGTGTGCGTGTCCTGTTCGTTACTGAATTCCTATCTCTCACACTTTCAGGTGGGCATTCTAGAAACAACAGTGGAAGCTCTGAGTCCAGTCTTCCCAACATAGCCAGGTCTTTACTGCTGGTGGATCAGCTCATAGACCTGTAGCAGTGACACAGTAGCAGACGCAGTTTCTGTAACGTACCTAATCCTCCGTTTTCATTTCCAGAGGAGTTACCTTCAGTTGTGTGTTTCGTTTTTTTTTCTTTTTTTCCTTAATTGAAAGAAAAATAAATCTGCCAAGAGGAGATAGTCACCCACTTTCTCCCTGTCTTCCCGTGTCCTGGGAAAAGATTGTGTCTCAGTTCTTCAGGTAGTCCTCTCTAAAGCTGGTAAACCCGCTGCGGTTCCTTCTGCACCCCTTTGCTAGCCTGTGTCTAAAGGGAGCACCGTCATTAGCCGCCCTGCTGAGATGTACACATAGCACCGTGGAAAGCCTAATGTAAATGACTTAGATAATCGTAGCTGATGTGTGATCCCTGCGTACAACAGACTCTTTTCTCCCTAGACTAGCGTGCGAACAACTGTGTTTCAATCTTTTGCATTTGTGTTTTTGGGTTTGGTTTTTTGTTTCGGTCCCGTTTGACCGATGGGCAGGAGGAAGGAGACAGGTCAAATGGGTTAGGGACATCCCTCTCCTGTGGAATGCAGGTTAGGAGAGCTGCTGTTTCTGAATTGCTAGTATGTGCTTCAGGGGAGGAGAAAAGCCCTCATTTCCCTGGCGACACCTCCGGGGATGGGGCAGCTGAAGAGTGTTTTCCGGACTGCCCCCAGCTCATGGTTTGCTCTTTAACAATCCTGCTTGGGAATGAACTGTGCTTCCTTGAAGGAAAAAAAAATAAAACCACAAAACACTCCCTCAAAATATTTTTGAAGCTGCAAAAATGACCCTAAGTGAAATAGAACAACATTTTGAACCAAATACATGTGAGTGTGACTGTGATCAGCTTTTTGTTGGATTTTTTTTCCCTCCTTTTTCTGGCTGAAAAGGGCATTGTGGCAACAACAGATGTATTTTTCTTGTGACTTATTTTCTGTGTTTGGGAAAAAAAAAAAAACCCTACTGTAAATCATGTATGAAACAAATTGTCCTTACAGTTGTTTGTCTTTTTAATCCTGGTTTCAGTCAAGCATCTGGTATCTGTTCTAGGTCCCCTGCTTTCTCCCGTAACTACATATAGTGCAAACCAGTTAAGTATGGAAGCCTTTTTTTTTTTTTTTTTTTTAAGTATACAAAGATACCTGTAGATTTTATTCCACTCTTTGGTCTTTGTGCAACAAGCATGCACTTGGTTCACATGGTTTGAAATAAGTGCTGCTACAACGTGCTGGGTTTTTACCTTTTCCTTTTTCCTTTCCATGCTTAAGTTTGTCACCTAGCTGGATATGCTAACACTGTTTTCATTGGCCTCTGAAGTCCGGAGTTTCTATCATGTATTTGAAAGCTCTGTCTGAACAGAAGGACTCATCCTCTCTAGTGGAATAATTAATAGCTTCCTGCTAACCTTGTGTATGTGTATGTAGCCGTATTAGTAAAAGTGCAGTTTCCCACGTGCGAAAGTATGAACGACTGAAATGTGTATGTACTGACCTAAGAAGGACAGAAATCCGAGTTTGTGACCGCTCCTTTCCTAATTCCAGTCTCTCTGCTATTTCCCCTCACCCCACCACTTAGTTTAACAAATTCTGTAAATAGAGCTCCCATCACCCATGTCTGCTCTACGTTACTCTTCTTTTAAAACCTCCACTTAATAATAAAAGTATTGCTTAAGTGTGTTGTATCATTACCTGTGTATACTGCACTTTCCAAGAGAAGCTTTACATGAGAACTATGAAAATGACCTTAGTAAAATTGTGGATAGAACTTTATTATTTTTCTTTTCTTTTATATTCCTAAAGCACAGGCAAGCTGGACTGGATAACATGAAGAAGCTATAGATAGAAAGTTATTGTATAGTCAGATACTGAGAATATATGAAAAGAGAATGGATTTAAAAAGTAACCATCTACTGTATATTAGAACAAAGATTTCTGTGAATTAAAGTACTTTTAAAGAATGTTTAAGATTTTAAATAGCACTTGTTCAAGGGTTCTGGAAAAAATATAAATGCACCGGGTTGTTAATAATGCTATTAAATAAGCGGATGTGAATGTTCCTTTTATTGCTTTTTCAAGTAGCTATTCCTGGATCTGGGTGGGAAATACGATACAATGGAAGAGTAAATCTTTAGATGTGTCTGTTGCTTAGACCTGGCTCATCAGAGAAGACTTGCCTCTTTGCTGAAAGAATAGAAAATGCAAGAGATGGGAACTGGGCAGCTGTGTGGGATTGATTTCCAGCTCTCAAACACAAAAATGTGGTTGTCCAGCATGGGTTAGTTGAGTGTTGCCATGTTGCCCCAAATTTAAGGAGATGTGCAAGAATTTTATAGGTTAGGTCTCAAGTCGCATTGTGATTTTGCTGACTGCATATTTATACTGTGGAGCAATTCTGCCCCTATATGTTTGTTTGTATCTGGATGACAAAGGAGCCTTTATATCCAAACAGGCTCAAGCTTGTAGCCAGCTTTTTGACATTAGCTGCTGGAATGGATCTTCCTCGTGGGTTATCTGCAAATGAAGCCAACGAGAGGGCTTCGTTTCACGTGAAGGTTGTGCTTGCGATGCGAGATGAGCTCTGCTGTTGTGGGGTGAGGAGCTAAAAGCGACAAGTGGAAGTGACATGTCGGTTCTTGCTGCTTGTGGACTTGGCTCTCCAAGTGCCCCTTTCTTGAATATCTCTCCCTTTTTTCTTTTAACTGGATTAGGAGAGCTGTAATGTTTGAGTTTGACATCAGCAAATTTGCCCCGGTGTTACAGAGATGAAAGCTCAGAAGGGAAGTTGCACCCCAGCAAGGTCCGAACATGGGGCACGTGGGTCCCTGCTGACAGCAGGGGTGAGCAAGGCCCGGGTGCTCCTGCAGTGCATGGGTGCGTGTTGGTATTTCAGAACTTACTCCGTCTTGAGCAGTTCTGCTTCAGGGATTCCTGGAGGAAGCGCCGGAGCCGAGTTGTAGCTGCTGGATGTGTGGGAAGCATGAATGTGACGTGAGGGCATGTGCTGAGAAAGGAGCTGGTTGGCTTGGTTATCAATACTCCTGGTTGAGATTAGCCCCAGGGACTGTTCTCCTCCAAACGTGCAGTGCCCACACCTGAAACTGCTTCACTCCAGCAGCAAATAGGGATTAGGGAATTATTTTTAAATGGGGTCTTTTTCCCCTGCTATGTCCTAGACCTCTGTAAGCAAAAGCAGTTGCACTTTGGCTACCGTGAAGCCTCCGCAGCATCAAAGCTGCCCTTGTTCCTCGGGAGGAAGGCTGGGTCACTCACCTGGCTTCTGGACTTGCTTGGAGGATGATGGTGATGCCGAAGACTTGTTCTTCAGCCCTTCCCAGGAGAGAGAATTTAACCCCTACTGACTTTATTTTCCTTAAGCTGCAAAGCCCCTATCCCATATGCAGAAGATGCAGCGTGTGCAGGGTGAAAACGAGGGCAAAAGCTGCGCTCTGTTTTCAGGAGGTCAATCAAGAGTTTCCGGAGTTGGTTTTAAGTGTGTGCAGTTAGTTTCCAACACCTGCTTTGTCCTTAGTCACATGCTGTGACTGTAGACGCGTGCCCAAAATGGATCATTACATTTCTTGTGTTTCTTAGTGTTTGGGATTGTGTCAGCTTTGAGAAGCAAGGAAGCCTAGAGCTCTTCCTAGACCTGCCATGGTGCTGGGAGTGATTTTGGGCAAAGCTCCTTGTTTTGCTACCTGGACTGGCCAGGGAAAATAGTATTGATTTCTTGTGGGAAAGTCTTAGGTTCTTGGAATGCCTCTGTCTGCTCCAAGTATCTTGTCCTGGACTGACCCCAAAATGGCACCATCCTCTTGGTGCCCAATCTGCTTCCTTGGAGTCCCTATAAAAGGGACAGTAAAAGCTCTGCTTTCCTGTTGGTTATTTCAGCACTTTGTGACTTCTGTGCAGCATTTCTAATAACAGACAGGAACTCCATGTGTCGATGCTCTAACTTAAGGGGGAAAAATAGTGTTTTATCTTTTGGTTCCTATATACATTTAAAGTGATGACCTGTTTGCTTTCCATTCAGCTGTGGTCTCGAAGCAACCTGTTGTCTGCACCTCTCATAAGGCATGTGAGCAATTCTGGGGTACAGTGAGTGTTGAAGCAGAGCTTAGCACAGTCCTAGCACTGAGTGACCTCCTATAGCTTTATGCTATAGAAGGGAGCCTGAGCACAGCAAAGGGATCCTTTTCTATTACGTCTATATGACCCTTAAATCTGTGTGTGTAGGAAGAGGGGACAAAAGAGGCAACTCCCTGTTGGTTCTGTGCCCCTTGGCATAGGAGGAGGTTGGGAAGAGGCAGCTCTTTCCAAACCAGGGCTCTGGGGCCTTTTTGTGCTCAACTTTGCCCTCACTCCCAGAGACCCCTTTTCTCCTCTGCTATTACACGGAATAAAACTGCCAATCCTGTCAACGTGGGACGGGCCCTGGAGCACATCGGTCTCCGTGCTCGCTGGTCTTGGGCTCCCTTAGGCTGGCTGTCCTGCAGCACGTGCCGCCAAAGCATCCGCCAGCCTAATCCACTTTTATTAATTCCAACTCAGCCTTTTTGTGTGACTCTCTTTTTTTCTTCCCTTTTCTTAGACTTTTCAGTGTTTGAGCATAGCTCAGATGATTTATTTATATTTTTTAACCCGTGAGCGTTACCTGTAAGAGGAGGTGTGCTGGACTAAGCCCCACACAGCCCATGGTTGTCTCCCTAGTTGTAGCAGTGCTGCTCACGCTCCTCCTGGGAACCTCTCTTTGCTTTTTGCTCCCTTCGGTTGAAACAAAGGGAAAAGGGAGAAATCACCTAGGACAGGTGGAGCGAGGAAGAAAACCCTGTAAGAAAAGCTCCTTTTTAAAGAAATAAACCATTCCACCCATCATATACAGCCTACACATCCCGAGATGCATGTTGCTACTGTCCTAAAGCAGTCGGAGCTTATGTGCAATCAACCCTTCTCTTACTCTGTCCTAAATGTCAACGTTGACATGGATATAGCCACCTACTAACACAAGTAACCCTTTAAAAAGGAATTCTGAGCAAATGCCTCGTTTGTGCTTTGACTGCTGTTCTTGTGGGAAGTGGGTCATTGGTTTGCATCAGCATAATGTTCACCATCCAAAATGCCTTTTTCCATTTCTTGTTTTCCTGTACGTTATATTTCAATGAGGGCTGGATAATGCAAAGGCATTTGTGTGATGTGGCAACTGGTCTTGCTCTGCTTCAGCCTGTATTCTTAAAATCTAACAATAATACCTGGTAAATATATAACCAACCTCCTGGAAGAAAACAATGACCGATTTCTTGTTCCTGTAATCTGAGGTTAGTATCTAAGGTTAAACTATTGCAGACAACATAGGCTTCAGGAAAGATAGATAGTATTTTTGTAGACTAACTTATAAAATGTTCACATATCTACACTGTCTTTATTTAGCAGTGTACTGTATCTAAGTGAATAGTTTCCCAATAAATAACGATTTTGATGCCTAACGAATGAGTGCTGTGTCTTTCATTATGAGAAGCGGCTGAGAATGGGTCGTAACTCTTGTGTAAAAACAGAGCTGATTAAGAAGCGATGCCTTGAGGCCTGTGATGGGCATCTCAATTTGAGCTTTTACCTTGGGCAGAGCTTGGATGCGAGGATGCTCCTTTCTCCTGGCGAGGTTGGTTGGTTAGTGGGGTCCTTGTCCCGTTATTTGGTAGATCCCAACCACCAATGAACCCTCTTTCCCTTTCTTCTTGCAATTCACCCTGCTTAGTCTCACGTGCCTCTTTCCTGTCCTCTTGCTAACATGAGTCCAATGACATCCTTCTAACCTGCTAATAGGTCTTTGAAGGTAAGACATCTTCTGTTCTGTCTGTGTGAGTCATAAGGAGAAAGTGAGAACAACAAACAGGTTTCATGGGCTCTGGTAACTGGAGAACAGGAGAATACCAAGCCTCTCCCCACGCTGCTCTGTTCTACTAATGCAGAAGCGAGCCAGTTGGTGGTTGTTACGCCAGCTCTTTCCCTTGAAATGGTGGCAGAGGTTGTTTAAAAGCACTTTGTCTTTCAGAGGCTTAAATCAACGCTGCTCTAGTTGACCACTTCATTTAAAAATTATAGACTGATGCTTGTGTTTTCCCCAAAATATATCTGTTATTTGGCTGGCTGCCTCTGTTTTAGATGCACACATGCACAGTGCAATTCCCCTTTGGTGAGACGGATATGGAGGTCAGAGGCTCTACCGAGCAATAAATCTGATTATAGGGGGCTCCTGAGTCGATAGGCAACGATGCCATATGAAAGGCAGACATTCTGTCTTGGAGCTTTACTCCAGGCAATGGTGTTATGAGTTAGAAACCTCTCTGATGGTCACCTTGTGCGTGGCTTAAGAAAAGATATCCTTGCAGAATGGTGCTGAGAGGAGACTGAGTGTGACCATTTGTGTGTCTTGCATCTTCCATCTTCTTCTAAAAACTTGTGGTGCCCCAAGCAGTGCTGAACCGTGTTGGAATTTGTGTGCAGTGAACAACTTCCCTGGCATTTCTATTTCCTCTTGCTCGCTCTCCCTTTCCTCCCCATTTTCCATGCGTGATGGTGGTTTAAATCTGAACGTTGTGACATGTTTTGTGTAATTAAGTGTCTTTCATGCCTTTTTATGACCGAGGGTATGTAGCCTGTTGAGTAACACTCTTCTTTTTGCTGTTGTAGGTCTGCAGAGGGATTCAGCCCTGTTCCCAGGTGTAGCTCTTGAGCTCTGTAGAGGACCCTCTGGCAGTGATGGGCTCCCGTCGTACAAGGGGCAGTCTGAGACGTTGGAGGGGAAAGCTCAGCACAACTCAGACTCGGACTTCTTAGCGAGAGATGGGCCTTCAAGCAACAGCTCCTTCCATAGCAGCGAAGGAGAGGGGACAGATCACGAAGCAGATATATTGGATTGCAGCGGGTCCCGGCCTTTACTCATGGATTCGGAAGAGGAGGACGACACCAGCAAGTTGCACGCTGTGCTGAAGGAAAGACATGAGGCTTCCAAAGAAGATTCCCTCTCCCAGCCTTCCCGGAGTGGAATAGGGGAGAGGCTCTTCCCTGCCTTCCAGCCACAAACTGGTGAGGTTTTTAACGAACCAGATGTTTTTGCCACGGCCCCTTTCCGAAGCTCAAGAAAAGTGCTCGAGGAGGTGGATGTCTTTACCAAAGCTCCTTTCATCTCCAAGGGCAATATGGCTCTTAGGCACCCAGAGGAGACAGATGTCTTTCTGAGAGCACCTTTCACTAAAAAAAAGAGCATGGAAGAGTTGACTTCCCATAGTGTTTCTAAGGAACCGTTCACCTCGCCTGTGTTCATAAGGCAAGGGGCTGACGTCCAACACGCGGTTACCCCTACGTTCCAAAGCCTGGATGCCGCCGTGCGTGGGTCACCTAGACCTCAGTACCCCCCTGTAGGGTTCATTCAGCCAATTAACCTTCCACCCTCTTCCGCGAGAGCATTGGAGACCCAGGACACTCTTCCTGCTCCGGGCATGCTCATGGAGCAAGGTGGCGTGTGCAGCGAGAGACCCCAAGGAGGACACGTGCTGCCGCAGGAGCCCGCCCTGGGCTCAGTGGTTAACAAGCCTTTCCGTCCACAGTCGTTATCCAAATATTCCCGTCACTACAGCCCAGAAGACGGGCAGGGCCTTGAAGTGAAGCCTATAGCTGCTTACAAAGTGGTTTCGCAGACCAACAGACAGGCGATAGCAGGATCTGTCTCTGTTGCTTCTCTGTCTTCCAGGACTACAGAGCTGCCTAGTGGGGATCCGTTTGCTTCAGCTCCCTTTCCTTCCAAAGCAGGAAAGCCTTAATCTGCTTTGAGCTGGGAGGTGTCTTCTGCCAGGACCATCTCTCGTAGGACCTTGAACCTCTTAGTTGAATTGAACAACATAGCAATATATTATATATATATTTTTTTTTTCCTTTGGGTCAGATTTCTATTTGCAGTGATACATAGCTGAACTGTCCTAAGTTATGTTAGCCTGAATGCCCGGCACTCAGGATCTTCATATCCTTTTCAGTTACTTCTTTCCTCGCTGTCTCCCACCCCTCTTAGATGCTTTTCCAAACCAGTAGTATTCCGTTCTTTCTGGCTGTGGCTGGGGAAAAGCATCAGGAGATGAATTGCAATGTGTATTAATTACAGAGTGAGTCAAGCTGGACTGTTTCACAGGTCAAAGGGTTGTCGTGACTTCCTTCTTCCCAAACGGGAGCTTCTGGAAGAGATCCAGGCAGCCTATTGCCGGTGGCAAGGGTAAACCTGGCAGCTTGGGATTCCTTTTGTCAGGAATTATGTGTGTGCTTGGAGGTCACGTGCACAGCAAGCGCCAGCCATGCAGCCCACACCTATGGTGAGGTTTGTGCAGCACCAATGCACGTATCCCCCAGTTCACGAATCTAAGCTATTGCTGTTTTTACTTGGAAAATGAAAAGATCAGGAAGAACTTGGAATTTTACACATGTATTTTCTGCCTGGTTTATGCCAAAGTGTAGGACCCTGCAGTTTTGCTTATGGTGTCGTGAAGGAGAGAGCTACACGTTGTCACAGTATTAAAGTGCACCCTATGGAAAAGCGTATTGTGGAACCAGCTCGATGAGGTCCTCGTCCTACATACCTCATTCGGTGGAGCGCAGCATCGCCTGCAATCCCGTTACACGGACTTACCCAGCCAAGAACTTGGCTCTGTATTTACACAACCTGCCTTTGGTTTTGCTGCCCCTTGAGGGGAATCTAAACAAAACCTACCCGCACTCAGGTTAGGAACATGTCCTTTACTCTGGAATCCTGCCTGCCATATTCCTACACATATTCCTATGTTTTATCATGTTGTGATGAATCCCAAGACTCTGTTTGGAGGAAACTAGTCCTGGAGATTAACCCCAACGAGTTGTCCCATGCTGGTAGTTGGGCCAAAGTAAAGCTGATCTTTGTTCCTCTCCCTAGTAAGGGGAGATGCAGACAAGAGAGGGACACCTGCCCCCTTCCTTTCTCTCAACCCTTTATAGCATAAGATGTCTTGGAACTGGCCAGCAAATGCGATCCCTAAGCGTGGACTGACTGAGGATCCTTTGCAGTGCAGCACCCCTGTCTCCTAGCAGGTGTGAGGGCTGCAGAACCGCTCCTGGGACAATCTATGTTGCATTTTGAGGGGCTTGACAGCTATGGAGAAACTCCTGTTGACTCTGGGAGTCTTTTCCCAAGTCTTTTAAAGCCTCGTTGTGGCTGTTTCTGCTGGGAATGGCATCGGCTGGAGCCTTGCAGTGGAGTCCAAGGACACACGATGCTTTTGCAGCTAAGTGACTTGGAGCTCCGGGGGCTTTTGCAGGGCAATTCTTGGAGTCAGGACCAGCTATCTACAGAGCAGATTTCTGCTTTTCCCTCCTCTGATGGGTTAGTGCTCAGGGGGAGAGCTCTGCAAGAGGGCGGTCACCCTCAGAAGGCTGGGTCAGAGATGGCACATCTGAATTCCCTGCTTTTGACCCAGGGGAAGCTTTAAAGTCAGTCCAGTCCCATGGAAAGAACTGAGACCACCTCCATCTATAGCTCTGACAGACCCACTGTCCACAAAACAGGCACTAAAGGGATGTGCAAATAGGACCTACCTGCTGTTCCAAGCGTCCTTTTCAGTCCCCAAACTTGGTTCCTCTCACTCCAGCCACAAGAGCTGAGCCAAGTGTTGCTGATGGGCACGTTGGACGTGGCCTGGAAGCAAAAGGGAACTTGTACCGGAGTCTAAAAAGGCACGAGGGGACAAAGAGACAGTGTTTGAGAGCAAGGAGGCCGAGCTGCCTTGCACGGTTCGGTTACTGACAGAGGAGGACTTGCTGAGCCCGGGTCAGGTCGTGCTGTATGGAGCTGCCTGCTACTTTTTGAGCAGTATTGGTGCACGTGGGTTGTTTAGAGGCTTTTTTTTCCCTGTGCTCTTCTCTCACCAACCCTAGGAACTAAAGTACTGTAAAGATATCCCTGGGTTTCTCCCAAGAAGCTTCTCCAGCTAAGCTGAAGCTGTCGCCTATTGTATTTTTTTTTGTTGTCATTGAGGTGTTTTTTTAGCAAATACCTGAAAGGAACTGACCAAAGAGGCTGCCGCTGTATAGGAGCGATGGGAGATGCTGAGATCAACTGTGATACCAAACTGTGAAATTTGAGGGCTACGAAGGAGGCTGAGCTTGAGGGCCCCGATTCATTTCAACTCGCGGCCTCGTGTGCACCCTGGGGACTCGGGTTGTCCCCAAGGTGCTTGGTGCCCTAGGGGTGCCTGTGGAAGCGCAGGAATGAAGCTTGGAGTTAGGAGATGCTTGGCTAGGATGAGCAGGTCCTGAGTGTGAATAAATTGTGTGTTCAAGGTATTACCTCTGGTAACTGGCTTCAGCCTCTCCTTCCTCTCGTTTTTACTTGAAAAGCTGCTTTGGGATAATTCTGGGAAAGGTCCTCTGTGTTCCCAAAGTCCTGGGTTTGGGGACTGCATTTCCAGCTCGTGTTTTGGCAGCTTTTGTTCTTCAAGCACTTTACACAATGGTGCAAGCTAACTGTGCTCCGAAAAGCCCATGATCCTGCCAGCCTATATCTAGTGTTGAAATCATTCCAAACATATAGGGGAGGGAAGGAAGCTAGTGTGAATCTTTATATGTGACCTCTGAGGTGATGCATCTTTTGGTCAGAAAACCGAGTTTTAATGCCCATAGAGCTGACTTGTTCTCACTTCCAACTTGCGTTCCTCCTAATCCTACATTGCTGGTGCTGCAGCATTGCTGGGATGAGTTATAAGCAGAAATCTCATTCCTGTAGCTTATCAGGTTGGCTCTCTTCAATGCACTCGGAAGAAGGATGCTCATGGTTTTCCTTGCCACCCCATTAAGGGTGAACCTGGCATTTGAAGGCTGCTTTTCTGAACAAAACCACTGCTCTCGTCGGTGTAAAGCTGTACGAAATGTCTGTTACCGTCCTGCACTCTCCCGGCAGCTCCTCGGCCGGGATCCGTCCGAGACCTGCCCGGCCGAGCCGTCGCTCCCGTGACAATCCCGTCGGCTCTGTCCTGTCGTCACCGCCGACCTCGCCTCGCTACAAGGCTGCCCTCCGATGCGTTTGCTTGGAGTTCCCGCATGCAAGGAGAGGAATCCGTGCTCCGCTGCCGTCACCCGCGCGCCCAGCGGGACTAGCCTGCGCGCTGCCGCCTCCGGCACCGTATGGTCAAGGCTCCAAAGCGCAGCTCGTCCCGCAGCCGCTCCGGGCTGCAGGGCCCCGCGCTCAGCGGCAGGTTTACAGCCTTCATCCGCCGCTGTGGGATCCTTAAAACTCTCAATCACTCCAAAGTGGCAATCGGTGACTTTGTCTCAGCTTCCACCAAAGACCGTGGCGTTGGGGAGTTGAATTGTTTATTTCCTATTTGTGTTTTTCTTTTTTTTTTTAATGGTGTTAAATCAAGGCTTGTCAGCACACCAAAAGAGGGGTTTTGTTTGGTTTTCTTAGTGTTTTTCCCAAGCGTCTGCTTGTCGAGCACCCCGCCCCAATGCAGCTGAAGCTCTTGGGGACACGCAAGGAGTGTCCACGTCCCCCGCTCGCTGTGACAGACAGCGGCACTCCCGGGCACGTGTCCTAGGAGCAGCGTTTCCGTGGAGCCGCGTTGCTTTTGGGGCAAATCCGAGCAGTATTGGCAATCCCTCCGGCTCGCGGGCGCGCGGAGTCACGTATCGCACTCCAGGCGCCCTCGGTGGGCGCTAATCCCCATGGAGAAATGTTCACCGTGTAAACTTATGTACATTTTATTAAAGCTGTACCTGACTCAAATGCTCCTTTGTTGCTGGGTGGTCCTTTCCCTTTTCCCCCAATCCTGGTGGCCTCCAAGCCTGCGGACACCTGAACCCTCGGGTGGAAGCAGCAGCTGGAATCTGCGAAACACGGGGTTTCTATCCCAAAGAAATAACCAAAATAAAGGTGTTAACCTATCCGTATTTTTCCCTGCAGCCCCAGGACTGGTGGGTTTCTGGGAGGAGGCCTCAGCTCCCGCTTTCTTGGTAACTCCGGGGCTGAGTTTTGATTTTATGGAACGGCCTCGGGGTCCCCGAGGGCTCCCCAGGCCCCTCTAGACCCCCATTCCTCCCCCCTTGCACCCACCTTGTGGTCCCTGGGGGCCCCTCGCCCTTTCCACCCCCGTCTTTGCAGCACGCCCCTCCCTCCCGTGCCACCCAGCACGTCCCCGCCTTGCAATCGGTGTCTCCCCTATAGCACGAGCGCCCCGCGCCCATGCAGCCCTTTGGCGCGCGGCCGTTCCCGCGCGCGCGCGCCCGCCTGCCCTTTCCCGCGCGCGCCCCCGCGC
>PTEX01000350.1:352636-365653 GCA_003342815.1 Eudromia elegans | reverse complement strand
CCCGCGCGGTACCTCACGGCGCCGCGGGCGACCCCCCGCAACGGCTCCTTCCCCGCGCCCCTCGCTACTAGGGCCCCGCGAGGCGTTAACCCCCATTGTCGGCCCCGGGGGGCCTCCGAGCCCCGCGGCGCGCCCTGGTGCGCGGCCTGGCGGCGGCCCCCTCGTGTGGGTGCAGAGCCGGGCTGTGAGGGGAGATTGCCCCGTGTGCGTGGCCGGGATCCTGCGTGGAGGGGAAATCCTCCCTGTGCGCAGTGAGGACCGTGGCCTGAGGGGAAGTCGCAGCCCACGTATGGTTAGGGTCATGTAATGAGGGGTAATTCCCCCATATATGTCCTTAGGGTCACGTAGTGAGGGGTAATTCCCCCATATATGTCCTTAGGGTCACATAGTGAGGGGTAATTCCCCCATATGTGTCCTTAGGGTCATGCAGTGAGGGGAAATCCCCCCATATATGTGCTTAGGGTCATGTATTGAGGGCACGTTCCCCCCTACATGCTCTTAGGACCACGTAGTGAGGTGAAATCTCCCTCCACGTGTGCGTAGGCCCATGTGGTTCTCCCATATGTGTGCTCAGGGCCATATATTGAGGTTAGATCCCCCCCTGTATATTCTTAGGGCCGTATAGTGTGGGTTAATTCGCCGTGCATGCAATAAGGACCCTATAGTGAGGAGAAATCCCCCTGCAAACGTGTGTTCAGGTCCATGAATTGAGGGGAAATTCCCCCCCATACGTTCTCAGGACCGTGTAGTGTGGGTTAATTCCCCTGCACGTGTGCTTAGCACCACGTAACGCAGGTTAATGCCCCCCAAACATGCATTAAGGACCATGTAGTGAGGGATAATTCAACCCCTACATGTGTGCAATAAGAAAAACTAACCCCTTTTCCTGTGCTAACTGCCCTGCAATAAGGAGAGTCTCTCCAGAGGCCCTGGTGTGGTGACTTCTTATTTATGACCCTCTAAGAGTCAGGATCCCTTGTGTTTAGTAATAGCCCCTGCACATTTGCTCTCCTTGGTTCACCTGCTCTTCCCTCCATTGTACACTGAAGAGGGAGAGAAAACCAGATAACAGCTAATACCTCACGCATTAATATTTATCAGTGTTTTATTTCTCAAAAATAAGCGTTTTATGTTGCTGGTTGTGTGTACAGCTGCAGAAATCAGAGGTGCAAGCGCCCAGTCAGACACTTTTGTCAGCCTCTCTCTTAGGAGGGTTGTTTGTGTAAGGGCAGTGCTTGCACTGCCTGTTTAGCCAGTCTTATGCTTTCCAAAAATCACATATAGAAAAGCCTTGTATGGGCATCTGGTCTACTGCTGCAAATATAGAGTCCAGGGGGAAAATATAAGGGGATCTATTGTAATATAAACTGTGAATTTTACTGCTTCTGATAGGGTGAAGGTAGGGGAGTGTCCTACTGAGTTGTGGGGGGCACTGAGGGCATGTGAAATTCTCCTTCTTTGGGGTATTGAAGAAGTGCAAACTGCTAATTTGGGAATAATTCTCCAAACTGACTTCTCTCTAGGTTGTGTCACATGATGAGAAAAGACCATCATTTGACAACGAAACAGTCTCTCCACCAACTTGTGCAAAAGAAACCGGTTCTCCCTTCTGTGGTATTGCGTAATGCAGGTAAATACAGATTTAAAAGAGGTAAAAATAAGCAATGAATGCATTGTAGGATTATTTACTTTGTGATAATAGTGAAAATATACTTTTTTTTTCTGACATCTCGATTTGATAAAATATTCTGGATGTTTTTTAATGAGCACATTTGGAGCTGGGTTAGAAGACTTGGCTTGCTCACTTCCATGCTTTATAATGTAGCCTTTTTCTACGTCCCATAGCTGCTAAGTCTTGTAAGGAGCTGTGCTGGTGCAAAACATACAGTTGGGGCTTTGCTGCACTTATTTAAATTCTCCCTTGGTGGGAATATACCCTTTATGAAAGGCCTCCTTTTACTGGCTGTTCTTTTGAGTTGCTGACCGTTTGAGGTATAACGTACAAATATGAAGAAAGAGCCTTTCATTTTTAGAGTAGTAATGTGGTTTGTTTGATTCTTTTTTTTCTTTTTTTAATTTTTCTCCTTCTGGATATGTTCTCATATGTGTATCTGGTCTGATCTAGAGTTTGAGATATTCACACTTGAAGTAAATCTCGCTTATTTTCCCCATTTTGCTCCAGTTCCTTTCTATTTGCGTATGTGTTGTGATTCAAATCTTTCCTACTAGCAAGACAACCCCTGCCCTCCCAGCTTGTTAGCCTATGGCCTTGTTAGTCTTTTCAGTGATCCGTGCCTGGTTTGGGTTGTTCACAATTATGTCATGCAGACTTGACCTGACATTTTTACTTCAGGTTAAAGACATCTGTAGTAAATGAAACGTGTGTACGAGGCAGGAAGAGTTCAGACTCCTGCTTACACCACTCTCTCTGTTGCAAAATAGCAAAGGTCCTGTCAAAGGATATATTCCCCATTCATATTATCTGCAGTAGTAACTCGGTGAAAACCTAAAATACCAAAGGCTTAGATTTGCTTTTTCTGGTATCTGCTTGTAGTTTTTCATAAGGCAGTTTTTCATTTTCATACTCGGGAAGCTGCCCTGCTCCAACCTATGAAAGTTGTGCTATAGAAAATCATTCTGCCTTTGCAATGGCTCGACAGTGCTGCAAAAGAAAGATTTTTTAAAAATAATGTGCGGGTGCCGTTGCATGGAATTAGTCAGAAATGGAAATCTTATTTAAATGAGACTGCTCAGCAGCAGTTTCTTTTTAATTTGGATTTCAAGGGAGTCCAGTGCTCTTTGGTCCGTGCAGCCTGGTTTTTCATTTCAAATTTAATCACATAGTTAAACGGGTAGACTGTGAAAGCTTTAGTCATCCAAGTGTTTTACCTGCTTTTGCAAATGTTCTTTTAAAGTCTGCCTCTATTAGATATCTTCTTTTTTTGAGTAGATTATAGCAATGAATAATAGCCAAGGACATGCTGTGTTCCTCAGAGAATTGAAAGAAACAATATAAATGTTATGTGTAAATACAGCCCCATATCAGCTACTGAGTAATTGATTTGGACTGAATTATTCACCGTTGTACAAAGAATACCAGTTTGATTATGCAAAGAGAAAAAAGTCTTAGGAAGATGGATTTTTCAGCTCCAGAAAACAATATTTTTTGCATTAAAATGCAGCTGCTACCCACATGGACGTTTTCTGAGAGATGATACATCCACTTGTGCTGAGCAGTGCTGGATGACTGATGTAGGATAGCTGTTCATTACCCGTCACTTTCAGAGGTTTGTCAGAATATCCTCGCTTTACACCATCTAAATCCACTCTTGGAGGTTATTTATAAAGATTTTCTGTGATTTTTCTATACCGTGTTGATCTGGAGCATGTGTTCTTCCATCCCTGTGCATAAAGCTGAGTAGCTGCCTGTTGAATCAGGACTATACTTTTCATGTGAAAGTGTAAGAATTTCTCTAATAAGAATTTCTCCTTTAAACAAGTAGTATGTACGTACTTGTCTATCATCTACGTTCGAGTTAAATGGGTTGTTACCATGACAGACACCTGCAGTAACAATTTGGCAATTTATAAATAGCCTGATTTGTCATCTGCTGCTAAAGAGTCACCACCAAAATGGCAGCTTAGGAAATGAAAATATCAGCCCTTTTTGTGGTTTTAAATCCCTCTATATCATAAATCTCTGCAGTTAATGTAAGGGGTTTTTTTTGGATATGATTTATTTATAAATAATAGTTCCCGTGGATTTTTTTTAAATGGATTTTTTTGTCTGCTGAATGTACCATAGTACTTTGAGAAGAACGAACATCATTGCTGATTTCGTGGCGTGATTAGGTATGCAGGGAGAGTAGTGACCAGGAAGAAAAGCAGGAGAAGGGAAATGTCTCAAACTGATATTTACCTTCAGGGGAATGTCAGACAGCCTCTGTGCACGTGTCCACAGGAAAATATGCTATTAAAAGTACTCTATCGAATATATAGTTTTCATTCAAGAACTTTTTTTTTTTCTTTCTAAATAAAAAGATCCTCACCCTAACAGTAACTTCAATAAATAAACAAGGTTCCATTTATCTGCTTTTCCTCATAAGATAAAAAGTCTATGTTTGTCAGTCTTTGTGTTAGTTTAGATGCTTTCATAGAACCCACTGAGTCATGTTTTGGCAGTATCATTACACAGACTGCTCTTTGTTTTTCACAGCACAATGATCAATAATAGTCTTGATACAGTAAGCCAGATCTTTGAATTCCTTCACTTAAGCTGCTTCTGCCTGATTACATTAACTTTTTCCTTTTTTTTTAAATTTCCAGTAAGATGCATGTTTATTCAAACTCAGGACACACCAAACCCAAATAGTTTAAAGTTTATTCCAGGGAAAGAAGTGCTGGAGTCAAGGACTATGGAGTTCTCCTCCCCAGCTGCAGCGTTTTGCTCACCTTTAGCAAGGTATTATTAAACTTGTCATCGTTGGTTTGGGAGACCTGTGTGGGGTGGGTATCTACAACTGATGTGTTCAACATAACTGAGTGTTCAGGAACAAATGGGCTGGATTTCAGTTTTTCTTGTTGCTTTACTGATGCATAAAACTGAAGCTGGCAGTATTGTTAGTAATCTGTCTGGGTTTCTGTACTACCTATGTCAGTGTTGTAGCAGAATGCCTTACGATCTGGTTCATGCAGCTGGATTAAGTAGCAATAAAGTTACACATTAATATTAGTAGCTTGCTTTGCTTGGCAAATGTTGGTATTAACCTGAACTTCAGAGCCAATGTTTTTTTCCTTTGAAGAGAAACATTTTGGCCTGTTTTTTCAGGCTTGGTCTGTATCAGGTCTTGGGTTTTGCAACTCTCAATACTGAAATGCATAACCTGGAGTGAGAATCGCTATGCAGATTTATATCATCTTGAAGTAGAAGGGGTGTGGAGCACCATCACAAGTGCCTCTGGAAGTTTGGAAGCACCTATTTTTGTTAGTGCTTTCACATTAGGCCCAGAAAATAAATATGCTTTATCTCTTATGTGAGTAGAAAGGCTTTGGTTGGAGATCCAGAAATACCGTAGTAAGTTACGTGCAGAGATCCTAGTTTAAGTCATCTTTGTTAGGCTAAAAGAGCTGCACATGGGTAGAGGCTTCTGTGCATGACCCGCTCCAGGAAGCACAGGGTTATGAACCATGCAGCTCAGGTGCTTCCAAAACACTCTGGCCGTGAGCAAGAGCAAAAAGCACTTTCCCCAGCAAAGCCCTGCGACTTCAAGGTAACAAACACAATGTGAAAGCCTTTCCAGGACGTCAAAATGTGTTGTCAGACTGCTGAAGCAGTAGGATCTGATTATGCCGAAGTACATTAGGCTGCAGGATGCAAGTAGCTGTCAGAAAGTGGCTTTATGTTGTCAGCTGTCTTCAAGGAGATGTTTTCATCATGTGTACCGTGGCAAGAGCACTTTGATTGTGTAGCGTTGTGCAGGTTGGTGGGAGACAATTACATGACTAACATGTATTGTTAAGACACTGATTACAGTTTTTGTAATTGGAATGGTCATTTACTTTCAAATAGAAAATGAGTTTTCTAAAGAAAAGAGTGAAACAGAGAAGGTGCCAAACTGCAAGTGAAGAAACTGCCAGACTCTCTTAATTGTTCTGTTTTCAGACGTGCTTATTTTTGTCCAGAAATATGTTCTAGAAGTTTTTTTTCTAAGATGGATTAAATAAATCTTAGGGGTTTGGCTGAAGTGTGTGCTTTGTTTTGTTTTAGGCAGCTATTCCGAATTGAAGGAGTTAAAAGTGTTTTCTTTGGACCAGACTTCATCACAGTCACAAAGGTAAGGAGAATAGCAATTTAAATATGCTAAAATATGAACTGTGTTTCTGCTACCCTATAGATGGTTATAGAATAGGTAACAGGTTGCCAATATAAGTTGTAGATCTCTGCTCGTGCAAATGGGTGAGCGACTCGATGAGGCCTTGAGCAGCCTGCTCAGCTTGGAAGTTGCCTTGGCTTTGAACAGGGAGTTGGATTAGATGGCTTCCCAAGATCTCTTCCAGCTGAAATTGTTTAATGATTGGCATCAAGAACATTGTAGGCAGTGTTGTGTTTATTTAAGGTGGGGAGTCGATAGCAGCAGAAGGAAGGCTTTGCGTAGTAGTCACGCAGTTAAGTTTTTATTGTACGGAGACCGCAGGGCGATTCAGTGAATAATGCCTCAGAATCAGTTGGAACCAAACTCTGATTTGAATGTCAGAACCGATTTGGCAAAAACGTGTCAAATAATGCGTTTGGAAAACTATTTTTCAACCTCAGTTGTTAGTGGTAGGAATTTTTTTTTTTATAGCGTTTGGCTTGCAAACAAGGAAACCTTCCTGTTTACTATTTTAAATTGAGTCTTACTAAATGTTTTTGACCAAGCCACACTTCACAAAACTATGCAATAAAATCCATACATCAAACACAATCACCATTATATTTTTAACGTGAGACAGATGCTGATGTAATTTATTCTTACAGAGAGGCAGATGCTGTGTTTTTATTCATTTTCCTCCGATTTCCATAGGAGAGTGAAGACCTTGATTGGAACTTGCTCAAACCTGATATTTATGCAACTATCATGGATTTCTTTGCCTCTGGTTTACCTGTAGTTACTGAAGAGGCACCAAGGACAGATACAGGTAAATTGAACTCTTCAGCATGAGGCCAGTGTCTTCCTCTGGTTTACATCCTTAAGAAAGATCTCCAAAAGATCCTGCATTTGTACCTTAGAAAAGCATACAAGAGAATTTAAAATGAAAGCAGTTATAATTAACATAGGAAAGAATTTGCAGAATGCATATGTTCTAGTGGAAGAAACTGTCAAAACCAGTTGCTGGGCCATGAATATAAAACCTGATTCTTTTCTGACATAGTAAGAGTATAATCGAAAAGGAGTGTCCAGGCTGATGCCCATGTATTAATGATTGGTTTATGGTCTTACATGAACAAGAAATGCTAAGTTATCTACATGTGTTAACATATGCAGATAAGATTAAATAAATAGCTTAAGATGGCTACAGGATTGTTAGAAAGCCTGCAAAGACAGTGAAAAGTGAAAAGTAACACAGAAGCATTAAAGGCTACTTATTTTGCTTCCACTAAAAAGACATTTTGAAAAATGTGACGTCTAAAAGACTTCAGAGGCATAACTAAAAGCAAAAGCTCTTTTTTTTTTTCTCTCAAGAATCCGAAGCGATGATCTTCAATTGTAAACTTTCTTAAAGACTTATTACACTTCTTTGTGATGCTATTAATTATAATTTTCCAGGTTCTTAATAAAATCTGGATCTGTGTTTCTTTTCCAAATTGTGATAGAAAGTAATTTAACTCAAGGAGAGTTATTTAACCTTTTCTTTTTTCATTCACAACTTGTACTATTTTTCTTTTTACGGTGTTGTAAGGAAGACTGTGATTACTTAATCGCTTCTTGCTCTTTTCATACCTGGAGTTTCTTTTTATATTCATGTAGATTTTGCTTCATTTGGCGATGGGAAGTTGCCTACCATTGACTGTTAAAGCCTTTGTCTGTTATTTGAGGAGAACTGAAGCCAAATTGATTTATGTTGTGGAAAGTGTGATGTGAATATGGGTATTTCAGGGGAAGATATTTAATCTAAATTAGACTCGGCCTTTTGGTGTCAGTCATCAGCTATGATTCTATGATCTCAGCAATATTGATACTACTTCATACTGCTATTGTGGATATTTAGTGTTAGTAATTATTAATAAAGCTCTTGCTGTGTTTTGATTTGCTGCTTCACCTGCTTTTTCTTTTTTTTCCTCCAAAGCTCCATCAGAAGATGATGATGAAGTAGTATTAATGATTAAAGAACTACTGGACACAAGAATAAGGTAAACTAGGAAAACTGCTAGATGTAGGGAGTCAGGCTAGGATTTTGAAATGATTTGGAGAACAGTGCATTTTTTTCCTAGTTGATTGTAATTTCACAGTTCAGTATCAAGCATGGTGGTATAAAATGCAAGATTGGCCAGAGCTGTGAATACTGTTTGCCCCAGTTCAAGATTTTTTATCTGGTTTTCCTGTTTAAACAAACTGTGTGCTGAACAGAGTCCATGTTACCAAGTGGTTTTAGAATACACCTGCTTGCATAGTTCATTTAAACAGGCCATTGGATTTAACCTACTTATTGCTAAGTAATAAAAACAACAGAAATAGTCTTTTATTTTATGGTAAACTCTTTCTTTTTCTCTATTTCTTCGTCTCTGTCTTCATTCTACCGATCCTTCTAAGCATTTCAGGCAAAGTGGGTTATACTCTGGATTGGCCATACTTGAAAGAAGATTCACCTACAGGTTTTCCTGCCTGCCTGAGCTTTAGTAGATTTTGTCTCTATGCCATTTCATCTTTATTTTAACACAGCTTGAATTTAGAAATAAGAAATGTGACATTCTGGATGCAGTGAAAATACTTGATGTATTTTCCAAGTTGTCTTGCAGCTTATGGCACCTCCTTCCCCAGCTCACAAATTACATTGGGTACTTGGGTCAAAATCATGGAATTAATTTTCATTTTTCCAGAAGAAATGACTTTGAGCTTTTATATATATATATTTCAGAATTTAAATTTTTAAGAAGTATATTTTAAAATACTCTTGTGGTTATCTCAGAGCTGATACATGGCACTAGTTAGTGAGCCTCAGAGGAAGGAGGCAGAAAGGCAGAAATACATAGAAATGTTTTTCCCAAGCGTATTGATGTATATCCTAAGCATTGAAACATTTTACCCAAGTGTAATTTTATACAAAGTCCTGATAGAAAGTAGCATTCAGGAAGCCCTACTCTTGTTGGGTGTGTGGTCATCTAAAATCCTTATGGTGTGTTAGTCTTAGATTTCCCTCTGGCCTTTCTTAAAACCCACAGAATTTCTGTTAAAGTTACTGGTTCCCTTCCCCGCTCTTTGTTCTTTTTTCTGCTGCATCAAGAAGCTGCTGATGAGAATACTAGCAGCCCTGTATTTTACTTAATTATACAGCAGGACAGTTTACATAAGTTATATATAAACTGGTGGTGCACACAGAACGTTTACTGTTGATCAAAATATGGGCAAAGTCATTGGAAGGTGCAAGATGGGAGGAATGGAGATCTGAAAGATACTGTAGCATGCTAAAAATCTTATTTTAAAATTTAAAAATCAATATTTAGTCATGTATTATATCTGTTTGCTTTCTGGAATGGAGGTAATATGCTACAGTGAGTTGTTAATAAATGTGTTGCATTTGCAGATTATTCTGCTGGGAGTGTTAGAGTTCACAAAATAGTTATTTTGGAAATGAGTATAAAGAGCTTCTGTTGGAGTAACTTGAGGCTTTTAGCATGGTCTGGAAAAGCATGGTTGCTATGGGGATGCAGTTAAAATGCTGCATATTTGTTGGTTGCAAAAGGAGTCCAGGCTGCTGAAATGTTAGTAGCATCTGGAGTCTGATCTTGGGTGATCTGGTTTCTTTATCAGCTAACAGGATTAGACTTTTAAATATTTGAAGCTTTTTCTTTTTCTCCTGTGTATAAACTACATATTTGTTTATGGCAGCACTTGAGGACATCTTATCAGCCTTCCTAGTCAGGGAACAGATGCACATGCATCATGGGGTAGGAGCTGCACCTACTGCATGGTCACAGATACCTGGATTTTGGCACATAGCAGAGGCCTGATATCCTCACATAAAGACTAGGGAAGGCTTCAAGGTAAATCAGGATTATTTTCAAGGCTGAGTCCAACCCCTGCCATATAATTAGATATGTATTGCTGCGTTCAGTATGCAATAAGTTACAGTATAGAGGATGGACCTATAGAAAGTATCATTTTTCTGTCCTGTAGTGCTCTCAAGCTTCTTGCTTAATATATTATGTGAGAAAGGCTACTGAAATATGTATTGTTGGAAACCTGAACCAGTTGGTAGGAGAGAAACAGGGCCTTGCCGGTTCTTTGGATATATTATTAAATAGAGCTTTTCAAAAGATTTCTGGAATTAAGCCTATTTCAGCCATACTTACATTACCCTGGGTATTTCTGCTAGGCCAACAGTGCAAGAAGACGGCGGTGACGTTATTTATAAAGGCTTTGAAGATGGGATAGTGCAGCTGAAGTTGCAGGGCTCGTGCACCAGCTGTCCCAGCTCCATCATAACCCTGAAGAACGGCATACAGAACATGCTGCAGTTCTACATCCCTGAAGTGGAAGGTGTGGAACAGGTAGGCTGACGTGAGGCAGGAGGAAGCAGGTGTCTTTTAAACAAAGAAAAGGTCGTAGTCTCTTTTCATCATACGCGGGTTGTCGGTTTAAGCAAAAGTACAGCATGCATAGAAGCAGTTTTTCCAAGCCAGAAAATGCTGTATCTTTTTAAGCAAATGTTGCAGAGTACTGTGATGCTCAACTCAGAAATTTTTCTGGTACTGCACAGTTCAGTAATATGTTATGTCTTTTCAATTTACTGGATAAAAATCGATTTCCGTGAAGCCTTGAATGCCTTGAAGATGTCTCTCTTTCCTTCAAAATCCTCCTTGGAAATTGATACCCAGTACAGTTCTGGGATTATAAATTGAGTGTGAAGAGAACGAAGTAGAATGCTGAAGGATCTGGATTATTCACTGAGGACAGTGTGCATTTTCCTCGACTGCTCTAGCTGTTAAAACCCGTGTTGAGGTGAAACTGAAGAAAGCCAGACCACTTCCCCCTCTCGCCCTCCCTTCCCATCCTGGTATTTACAGCTATCTGGTGGCCCACTCCCCCCATCTACTGCTCTGAGTCTAAACTTGATTTAAGAGATACTCCAGCAGCACACCCTAGAAAAATTGGCATTCCTTTCCTATTTTTATTCTACTCCATCGTTTCAAAAGCACTGTTGATTTCTAGTCTCCAAACCATTATTGTTTGTATTTTGACCTGAAATTACTTCACAAGAAGCTGTTCTGTGTTTGCCAGAGGAAGCCAGCTTTGTGCTTTGGGGACTGTGTGATAATAAAGCACAAGCTTTTGTCCCCTACACATGCACATTTCTTTTTGTTCCCTCAATAAAATAAGATACACTGTAGTGATTGTTCTGCTGGCTTATGTACTAACTTGATCAGCCTCTTGTTGTGTCAGTGTTCAGTTCCTCATGGCATTTGGGGTTTTAAGTTCCTTTCTGTTTTCTTGTGCATGTTGTTACTAAGTGACGTAATTGCTTCTCTCCTTGAGTCCCACAAGGATTAAGCACCTGATAATGCCGGGGTTGATGTAATAAATTCTATATGTGATTCTATGTGGAGCATGGAGATTAAACTGCTTACTTAAACCACTTCTGGATTTTGATTTCAGGTTGTTGACGATGATGATGACGTGGAGGAAGAAGCGAATTCTACTTGAGCTAGCATAATCTGTGGCCAAATAAGTATTTACCTCTTGCAGATGTAAATTAACCCTGTGCTGGTAAACAACCAAATTTGCCTTTGTCTTCAGAAGAAAATCTGCACTTTTTCCTGTGAAATGTCTCCTCAGTTTAAGCTTTGTCCTTTAATTTATTAAATCTCTTGTACTCAGAAGAGAATTCTTTTGGTCTGTTTTCATGTTCTTTGCAGTGTGTTTTAAAAAACAAATGGCGGGTATTGAAAAGAGATGATGGATGTTTCCATTGTTCTTTCAGACAAAAAAAGAAATCAAGAATAGAAAAGGAGGGGAACAGAAGTTAGAGGGTGTAATATTGGCAGTATTTGTGAAAGTTACCTACTCGCTGTCTAACACTTTCCAAACAATAACAACAGGAACAAAAATTGGAGTTATTATAAAAGTGGTATCTTTTTTAATAAATGTTAGAAGATGATCCTTATCAGCTGTAGTAACTAGAGAAACTAATTAGCTAATTCAGAAGTAAAATTATTTCGCCTCCGTTAGTGGTCTGTTTAAACTTGCAAAAGAGGATTTCCTAATATTCCCACATCAAGATGAACGTGCAGTGCTTCGGGGCACAAATTACATCTGTAGTATAGCAAAGAAATTAATGCGTTTACCTATGCTGTATCCTGTTTGTTCCTCCTCCAGCACCAAAGAGCACAGCTTACGTGTACCTTGGCTGCCCTGGCTGAGGGAAGACGTGGCAGAGTAGAGCACACTCCCCTGTTAGACACTATAGGAAGGGAAATATTTATTGTTCTGAAATCCAAATACGTACGTCGGGCTGTTGAAGCACTTCTCTTTATTTCTCGTGCGGGTAGGACTTAATTTCTTCCTGGTGCCTAGCTTTAGCAAATGGCTGGGCTGATGGGAATACTATTTCTTTGTGCTGCAACTCTCGAGCTGCGGTTGTGGTCGTTATTTGGCTTGTAATCCCCGTTGCAATGATTTGACAGCCTCCAGACTCCAAAAGGACTTATTTTGCTGTGCCACAGACAAGTGCAAAATGATGGTCTGCCATTTGGCCATTTTTATTTGCACCAGTTTCCAATATAGAAAAACATCCATTTTTGTCTCCTAAGCTATTCTTGCGCTCTCTTTTATAGCAACAGTTGATGACAGCAATCTAAATTCTTGTCTTGAAACGGTTTACAGGTGGAAACGTGCTGTTTTCTCAGGATGTGACTCATTCCATGCTTCGAGGAGGAATTAGCCTGGCTGTCTATAAGGCGGTCGGTCGTCTGATAACGCGGTGCTCTGGGATAGAAGCCCTTGACATCGACGGGACCGCGTTTGGGTGACAGGAGCAGGGACTTTCAGCACGGCCCCGGGGGAAATAGCTCAGATTACATGATTTCAATACTCAAAATGTGTTCTGTTGAAGATCACAAAACATATATAGGTATATATATTTTTTTTCTATGAGGAGATAGTTTGCAATCTATCTCAAATTCAGGATTTGTAACCAAATCTTCTATTTCGAGTGACATAAGTTGACGCTAGGGAAGGAGGACTTCCCTTCCCTTCCCTTCCCTTCCCTTCCCTTCCCTTCCCTTCCCTTCCCTTCCCTTCCCTTCCCTTCCCTTCCCTT
>PTEX01000350.1:323497-352561 GCA_003342815.1 Eudromia elegans | reverse complement strand
TTCCCTTCCCTTCCCTTCCCTTCCCTTCCCTTCCCTTCCCTTCCCTTCCCTTCCCTTCCCTTCCATCATGGTCTATAGTTGGTGGGTGTGACACATTTGGAAACTTCACGTTTCTCCATTCAGAAGTTGCACGTCTTCATCAGCAAGAACCACTGATGTTAGTCAGCCCACCTATTGCATATGCAGCAAACCTTGGAATAAAAGACCACGTCTAGGTGATAAATTTGAGCTTTTTGGGGAGAGAGGGAGTATACAGAACTTCAAAAAAGGACATGGAGCTAAAAACGGGTTGATGTGCACCGTGGCCGCTGTGTAAGGATGATTTGGACCCATTTTGGGTGTCGGTTTTCAGCAAGGAGGGAGAACGCGGCCCGGCGCGGCTCCACACACCCCTCGAGCGGGCGGGGCGCGGGGCGGCTCCACACACCCCGCTAACGGGGCGCGTTTCCCTGACGCGTTACCGCGGGACGCGGAGCCTCCCCCGCCGCCGCCACACGGACCGGGCCACGGCGGCGGCTGCCACGTCCCGGGGGCGGGGCCGCGGCGGCGGCGCGGCCAATGGCGGCGCGCGCTGGGCGCGTGCGCGCTGCCGCCCGGCCCGGCCGCGGGGGGCGGAGCGGCCCCGGCGTGCAGAGGCAGCGCGGCCGCCGCCCGGGGCGCAGCATGTGCGGTAGGAGCCGCCGCGGGGACCGGGGGGCAGCGGCGGGGACGGGGGCTCCGCGGGCTCCGCGCCGCGCCCGCTGCTTCCCCGAGCGCGCAAAGGGGGGCGCGACCCTGCCGGGAGAACCGGTGGGTTGGGGGGCGCCGCGCCCGCCATGACCCTCCCATGTGGGGCTGAGGGGATAACGCTCTGAAACGGAGCGGGATGCGGAGGCCAAGGGCCTCCACGTGGAAAACCCCCTTCCAGGTGGAAAAAAAACCCCTTCCATGCGGGGAAAAAAAAAAAAAGGTGAAAAAACCCCTTTCAGGTGGAAATCGCGTTTTTTTCCCCTTATTCCTGCGCATCCTCTGACGTGGCCGCCGGAGCTTGCGCCGCGTGAAGCCGGCTCCCTTGCAGGGCTTTGCATCATCTTCCTCGGGCACCGTGAGGCGCCCGGAGTCACCTCGGTGTCCTGCGAGCCCCGCGTCACCCGTTCTGCCATCAAAACCTATGTGACGTTTATCAGGCATTTTTATTTCTCCTTCCGTGTTTCCTCCCCTTTTCTGCATTTTTTTATAATTAAAACTAGAGATACTCTAATCTTTTTTACATCAAAACGTTTATATATTTGATTTGCCGGCTGCTGTTTCTCCCAGGGTTTTTGCAAGGTTGAGCCAGAGGGAAGAGCGTCCCCTTCAGACCCCCAAGTCTGTGGAGCACCATGAAGAAGCGATGGGAATTACACATTTTGCCTTGCATTTAGCACTGTGTTAATTTGTGTTAAAAGCAGAAAGTGGAACAAAGCTAAGAATAGGAAGTGTAGTTATTATTAAAAATAGCTTGCGGCAAGAATTCTTGCTACAAGGGATACTTTTGGTGCATTGCCCTTGCCTTTCTTGAGGTCCAGCCTTTGAAATGAGTAGTGTTAACATTCTGCTGTGCATCTTCCTAACGGTGATAAACGCTGTTAATTCTGGAGGTGGTTACTTAGCTATATTCAAAATCCGTTTGTCTGCAAACAGATTTTTTTTTCCCCTTTTCAGTGCGTGCAAAACCCTTCTAGGATATTGAGATATTCATAAACTGTACGAGAAGCATCAAGGATTGTTTGCTGTTGTTGACTCTTTGTCTTGTTCGGGGAAGCAGAGGTATTTCCTAATTCTAAAAACAAGAGGGATAGCATTGATTGAATGTGTTTCTCTAAGGAGGTACTGTAGGTGGGGAGGAAGACGAGCGTTGGGAGTTGAAGAGTTTCTGAATGCAGGAATTATGTGTCTGAAGACAGTCGAGTTTCTGTTTGGAGCCTGAGGGCGTTAGCGCATGAACTCTTGTGACTTGAGGTTAAGCACAGTTGGCAGAACCCAAGGTCTACGGGCTCCTCCGCTGCTGCCATCCGTGCTCCAGCGGATGAGCTGAAGAGAAGGCTGACCTTGCTTTGGGTTCACGGTATGAAATGTTCATTGCTGTGGCCGTTCTTGGGCTTTTCTTTCTCCATACAGCAGCAGCAGACTTGAGCAAAGAGCCAGGTGAGCAAATTGTTGAAAAAAACTAGTCCTGCAAATACCTGAGAAAGGTCAAAGTCGTTTGTAGAGGTACTCTGGATTCTGAGTTAAGTATATGAGCCTTAATATTCTGTCTTAAATGAAGTGACAGGAGCCTGTGCCTAGGAGCAGGGAGCACCAGGTCCCTTCCTGCAGCCTCTGCAGGGTCCCAGGGACCATCGTGGGCGATGCAGCGAGAGCCACGCGGCCTGGTTGGCTGATGGAGTCATCAAACAGCGTTTCTCTAGCAGACTCCAGGTTTGTCTAGTTCACCTGAGCTTGGAAGACAGGTATGAGGATGAGTTTAAAAAAAACAAAACACCAAAACTGGTGCCCTTGTGGAAGTTGTAGCCGTGACAGCTTCAGACCTGGCAAAGGTTGGATGTTCTTTGGTCTGAATGTACCCAACCATTTTAACCTCATCTTTCAAATAGTTTGGAAACAGGTTTTTCAAGGTAGCCGGGCCCGGTGGACTGTTCTGTAAATAATAAACCCATCACATGCTAGGGGTGTTTTATACAATAAAAAATGGTGTTAGAGTTTAGGTCTCGTATTATTAGTGCTCCCTGCAGATGGGAATGGGGTGATGGAAAATTTGCAGTTCAAGGTTTAGGGTTGCCTCTCCATTGCTGAAGATTTTTTGCTCCAAGAGAAAAAAGCCAAACGTTTATTTCTATAAAGTATAAAATAGAGGTTCTTGCCATAAATGAATCCCAGTATCGATCCACTGGTTATTTCCCCTAGACAGGAGAAGTTTTGCTGTTTTATCTGAAGAGAGAGACGTGTGCGTTGGTGGTAAAGGAAACATCCAGTGGAAAAAATGCTCTTCACTGAGCGGATGTTTTTCTGCTTTTGTTTTTTCTCCAGTGGGGACTTGGGTGAGTTGAACCTCAACTCTCCCAAATGGAGCCAGCTGACACGGTAAGGGAGCTGCTCGTTGCTGCCCTTGTGCTCGTTCAGGGTGTGCAGAATTAGCTGCCGTTCTGTGCACGGTGGTTCTCCATCCTAGGCAAAGCGTGGGTGTAGAGAGGGGTGAGCACCATCCAGGCATGAGACTGGGCTCTGTGCGACCATTAACCTCCCTGTTCTTGCTTAATTTCCCCTCCTCTTGAAGAAAAAGGTCCCAATCTCTAACATACTTCATGTGCGTGGTGTTTAGGAGCTTGCATTTAATTTATTGAATAACTGAGGCCTAATATTCACCACCAGAACAAGGGATTCTTCAGAACTGCCAAGCGGATGTGCTGACAACATCGTCTGTTGAAATTATTTTAACAGTGGGATATGAACACACTTATAAATCTGAAGTAAACATAGCCCAAAGGCTTTTTTTCTGCTTACATGGGAAAAGGATTAGGAAAAGCTATTTCTTAGTAACTTGAATACGGGATATAGGGTGTGGTAATTTATTCTTACCTGGAAGAGGTGATTCATATAATTTGCCTATGGAATTACCATGAAATAAGGATGCATGAGAACAAAAAGATCACAAGAACATTTTTTGGTGACTATTGACAAGAGAAATAACGGAGTGTAAACTCCCATAGTTGTTCTTGCTGCTGTCTTAGGCTATTTAGCAATTCACAAATTTAGGTCCAATTCTGGGATCGCACGAAGTTTGCAGGGAGGTTTTGGGTTTCCCGTTGCACATATTTCACCACGAATGATGGCAAGTCACAGTTAACTCATCAGCGTGGGGTAACGAAGGCCGTTCCGTTCTCGGGATTTTCCTCAAAACTTCCTCTTTGTGGCACGTTTCCGCGTTCATACGACAGGCAGCTGTCGCAGCATCGCTGAAATGGCTCCATGCTGGAGGGGGCTGCAGCAGCAGTGGCCAAAGGGGTAATTTGAGCTGAAACTGAAACTTCTCAGGTCTTTTAGGGGCCTGAAAGGCCTCATGGGTCCTTTCAGGAACAGCCTGACTTGGAAATTTTCTGCTCCTGGCATCCAGGCTGGGGATGGGACCTGCTGGAAATTTGCTGGATTTGCATTGGAATTCCTTCAAAACAGATGATTAAAAGAAGCGCCACTTTGACAGAAAAATTGGCACTTGGTGGCAGAGCGGTGTGTGCGGAAGCCTTCAAGCAGCTGTGAGGACGTGTGCGGTTCCTCCCTTTCCATCGTGGGATTTGGGTGGCTTCAGCTGAATGGGGAAGCAGGGAGGACGGGGATTTGTCAGGCGTTGGGGTTCAGAGAGCAGCAGCGCTGCGGTGGGTGGAAGGAATGTCTTATAACCTAACGTGAAACTCTGCACAATTTGGTCTGCAGAGCCTGTATTGCTGCCTGCTGCGAGAGAAAGAAAAACCCCAAATCCCCAAAAATAAAACAAGAAAAAAAAAATCCCTAAGAATATGCTTGTCTAAAGTGAGGCGTCACGAGCATTTGATGTTTTTTGTTTCGTTTTTTGCCCATCTGAGTTCACATTAAGGGCAGCAGAATTGCGTTTAAAATGGAAGCAGAACTGCAGAATTTGTGCGTTTCTGAATGATCAAATAATTAGGATAGAGCTGGTAAAAGTAAATGTTTTTAAATGGCAATTAAAGCGTTTTCTGACTGTGTGAAGAACCATCTCGGTATGGCATGTTTGGAGAGGAGAAAAGGAAGTGCATTTGACTTCCCAGTGGATGAAGCTGTGTTATTTCCTCATGATTCATCATGATCAAATGTCACCTATGACTGATAAGTCTTCCAGTATTTGATTTTTAACTTGCACGTCAGTCAGTCGTGCCTTGCTAGGCTTAGCTTTTATGAGCTATGTTGCCTCATATTGACTTTTTTACTTCTTTTATAAATATTACCCTTTTTTTTCTGATTTCTCTAAGGTGAGTTTTCAGCCTGCCTGTCCTGCTCGTCTTGTGATTTGTAAAATACGGAGATCACAGATGCAGTTTTAGAGTTTTATTTTTATGTTGGTGTCTCCAGGTGTTCGCCTACCAAGACCTAAAAATTTACATGTATCAAAACTGAACTAGTGTGTATGGGATTTTGTTCTATGAATAATCTTAGGTCATTCCTTTGGAAAAAAAAATAGAATAATTGCTCTTAATTGATACGTTTTCGATGGCTGAAGCAAATGCCAACTTGGCCTCTTTGCAGATCAATGTTTTTGGTTTGTGTGCAGTACCAGGAGCAGCAAACGCTGCTGGTTCTCTCCTGGTTCCCCGGGTCCCTTCGGCGCCTGGCACTTGGTTCCGCACCATCGGCAGCTGTGCCCTGTGACAAGGAGTCAGATCCATATTTTTTTTTTCAGTTCAGGTGTTGCTGATTTCATTAAAATTTGCAGAGAAAAAAAATCTTCTCAAGCTGGTTTGGGTTCAGGTTTAAAGAACACTTGCAAGTCTGCCCAGGTTAGAAGAAAGGCGGATGGTTTCAGCCCAGTTTTGGGGGCTCATAATAAGTGCGAGTCCCTATGCCGGGAGCAGGATGGAGGAGAAAATGAGCAACTTGTTTTCACAAAATGGTTTATGACAGGAAACCAAGTTTCTGACTAATAATCGTGTCTGTCTGTTGAGTCGGGCTCTCTTCCATGCAGGCTCTTCCCAAGCCCAAAAGGAAAGGTGGATTCCCAAGCTTGGCAGTTCTGAGCTCTTGAAGCTCTTCCTTTCCCCTTCTTCTGTTTCCTTCCATGCAAAACGGGAAAGACCTGCGGAGTGTCAGGGTGTTCAGAGGATGCGAGTGACCTTCTTGCAGGTGCCGTTAGTCTCTGCTCAGACTATGAAACCCCTCATAAATGTTTCAGTGCTCTGCAACGTGGTATTCAGCGCATCTGTCGATCCTCAAGTGCTTCGGGGTGCTTCTCCTTGTGAAATAAACGAGGACATTAGAAGGTTTTGAATTATTTAGGCTGATTCCAAAGCACAAACAGTTCGAGTGTGCTCTTTGTTCCAAAGGCTCTTTAGAGGAGCCTTTGTGTAAAGGTGCAGGTGCATTTATCAGAAGTCACCTCGGGAGTAAAAACTTTTACATAACTAAGTTTGGGAGCTGTGAGACGGACTAGAGGACTGCGTTATCAGGAACAAATCAAAGATTTGGGCTGCCTTTAGATAGGGTGTTTGTGTGTTTTGGTGAGACTGAACTCGATTTTTCTCAAAAACTGTTTCTTTTTTGTTTGTTTTTTAATAAAATTTCTTAAATTACGAAGCTTAGCTTATCAGTACTTTTTGGAAACTTAAACATAGAGATGTATAACCTGTTGTACTTATATTCCTGCAGATATTTTTCTTCTTCAAAATCCTAGACTGGGTAAAATGGCTTCCTGTGCAGATATTTCTAGCATCCAGTAAATGTCTCCTCCTGCTATTGCTTCGTAAGAGCACAACAGGATCTTTCTGAAACAGAGCCATAGTTGATATTGCAGGTCCAAGAGTCTATATGTACCCATCACCATAGTATGTTTGCATGTTTAAAAATAGAAGTATCAATTTATCTTTCTTTTCAACCCCCGGCAAAACCAGCTTGATTAGACTGAGAACGTGAATTTGCATGAATTAAATGTGTTTCCAGGAAGAATTCCTTTAGAAGATGGTTCTTAACTCTGAAAAGGCCAAGTTTATTGAAACACATTTTGTTTTACGCTGGAGCGATGAGTTTCTTGCCCACTTCAGTGTCTCCTGGTGGCCCGTCCTGTCATGCAGGTCCCGCTCATGGGAAAATTCATTCCCAACGCTCCCAAGTTTGCTTCCTCTGCAGTCTCTGCTGGTGTTTCTGTGGCTTTGGGTCTTTCAAATCGAAGCAACGTCAGTGTTCAGATGGAATAAGAAAAGCTCCAGCCACAGTGGTACTTTCATGCAGCCGGTTCAGTGCAAACATCTGCCTGAGTTTGATGGTTTTTGCAACTTAGGACGTGCCTGCAGATGTGAGACCAGGCTTTTGTCGTGCTGTTAATGGGTATGTTGTTCTTCCCCACACAGGAATCTTTGCTTACCTGAACTACCATGTTCCCCGGACGAGGCGGGAGATCCTGGAGACCCTTATCAAAGGGCTCCAGCGGCTGGAGTACCGAGGATATGATTCTGCAGGTACTTTCTCCAAGTGCCAGCGACTTGTTTTTGATTTTTGGCTTGTGAATGAGGCTGCTTCTGGTTTGTTTATGAGTGACTTCAATGGTTGCTTGCTTATGAAGAAGACTGAGGGGCAAATCAGATGTTTCTATGATCCTGTGGTCAGGGATTTGCATTATCTTTAGATTTACCAATCTTTGTAAACATTTCTGATATGTGTTATCAAAGCATTTGAAAATAACAAATAGGCAACAACAGGGGATTTATTTTTAATCTAACGAGCTTCTAACCTTTATTTTGAGGTTCAGAAGGGAAAAGAAAAGGGCATTGTAAAAAAAATCTGTGAAATACTGCAATGTATTTTCTGCACTTTACACTCTTTCTCCCTATTTTATGGTGCTGTTTAGGTGTGGGAATTGATGGAGGAAATGACAAAGACTGGGAAGCTAATGCTTGTAAAATCCAGCTCATCAAGCAGAAAGGGAAGGTGAAGGCTCTGGATGAAGAGGTTCACAGTACGTTTTACTCTTGATTTCTTTGCCCCTTTCCCTCCAATTAAACAACAGTTTTACTGTCAAGCTGATAAACAAGCACAAAGTGAGGCCTTCTGTGCGCTTAAAATTTTAAATGCATTAAGTCTATGCAGGAAACAAATTTAACGTTGTTCTATGTGAAATCCAGGTCTACTTTCTGACAGGCCCTTAGTAAACACAACTTCTTACCCTTCTACCTGCAGAACAACAGGATATGGATCTTGACATTGAGTTTGATGTCCATCTTGGAATTGCACATACCCGTTGGGCTACTCACGGGGAGCCCAATCCTATCAACAGCCACCCGCAGCGCTCGGATAAAAACAATGGTAAGGATTTTTGCCTGAGCAGTGGCTTTTATTTCAGACTGTGGTGCTAATCCAAGTTAGGCAGAAGCCAGCAGGCCTTGGCCATCGCCTTGAGCTGGGGGATAGGCTGTAATGAGCTCTTGGAGGACTGGGATCAGTGCCCCAGAGCCTCCCTGAGCGTGTGGCCACCATACAAGGAGGATATAAAAACCCAGATTAAATTGCACGGTAAGCGTTTTACCATTCTTTCTTTTTTTCCTCCCATAATCACCATTTTACAGCAGTGGGTTGGTCCGCTCAGTGCAGGACACACTGGATTGGTAGAACACGTTTCTGTGGTTACAGCCTGATGGGCAACACCAGCAAGATGATAGCATGAGCACAGTGGTTAATTCCTGCTACTAATATCAGTTCCTAAATTGCCAGTCAGTTGAGAATCTCAAAAGAAACTACAAGATCTAATTTGTCCACCCATATAATTATTAGCCTTTGCCATTACAGACCAACCAAAATGGAGCAGGTCAGGGAAATGGCACCACAAAGTGAACTCTTACCTTTATCCTGCTCAGTATAGCCCTGCGCACGATTAAAATTGTGGACTCTGCTCTCTGTTCTGGTCTTATATTGCCATCTGTGTAGTAGGCCACAGGGATATAATATTTAGTGTGTGGCTATTTGAAGATGCATAAAACATTTGCCTGTGCCTTGGATCTGGACAGTGTGTTTTCTTCTGTCTCTAGAATTCATCGTCATCCACAATGGCATCATAACCAACTACAAGGACCTGCGGAAATTCTTGGTAGGTAAAACTGGAGTGTTTGTGAGAGAGGGAATGTATCTGGGGATAAAGTGGTTTTGAACAGATTGTGCAGTACTTCCACCAGATGGCAAAACACCTGAGAAGTTGCAACAACTCTCGTTGAAGATCCTTTGAGACACAACTATCATCTGTTTTTCCTTTTGGAGTTGCAAGCATTGCCACCGTTAAACAAATCACTCAGCTCTGTAAGACACCCACCATAAATGAATAGGGGCTCCTTTATAAGCCTTTATACGCATACTTTTATTGAAATATGCCAGTTCTTTGTGTATAGCATATTTAATATGTTCCAGGTCAGATGATGATCATCCTGCATCTTCATTGCTCTTGCATCCTGTTTGACAATTGTGCTGAGGCTGCTGGTCCCCTTTCCAGTGCTGCTAAACTTATCTCCGTGTCATTCCCCTCCATCTTTCTTTCTGTTCACATTTTTTCCTGTTTTAGATTTAGATGATAACATTTTGGGTGAAAGGGATTGCTCTCTCTAGTTATCATTCGTGCAACACCATTTGGGCAGCAATTAATAGGTATTTGATAGGGACTGAAGGTGATAATGCTGAAGAATAGTTAACAACATGATTTTTTGATTGGTTTCTTTTTAGGAAAGCAAAGGATATGATTTTGAGTCCGAGACCGACACAGAAAGTATTGCAAAGCTGGTCAAATATATGTACGATAATCGTGAAAGTGATGACATTAGCTTCACCACCCTCGTGGAGAGGGTTATCCAGCAACTGGTAATGTACTTTGAAAAGGGTGGGAGGAGCAGGGGGGGTATATATTTTTCCTTGTGGAGCTGAACATAAATGTAGAAATTTTATTTGAGTGTTTCCAAGTTGAACACTGTTACTAGAGCGTTGAATCAGACCCACAAATCTATCCCCATCTGTGCCAGGATTGCAAGAAATCCTGTAGTGTAAATATGTGGGCAGGTTGCTTTTAAAAGTTTTGTTTCTTCCTTAATTACAGACAGGTAATATTTTGTCTGTCCTGAAAGACAGTAGGTTCCATTCTCCTTTAGGTACCTGTTCTTTCTTAAGTCATGTAGATATTTTTCTCATTAATATATTTACAAAGTTTTTGGTTTTGATGGTATCTTGAGACAGGCAGTTACTTGGGTAAGGAGCCATTTTTAACAGTATTTTCTCTTGCTTTGTGTTTGGGGTGGTTTGTTTGCTTAGGAAAATCACAATTTGAGATGCCCATTTAGGAGAAAGAATTCAGAACTACATCTGAGCTCTTACTGAGGCTCCCCTGCAATGAGTGGGACACGATGCAATTAGGCATTTTCTTAAGATGTTTCCTGAATCTGGGCATGAATTACTCTGGACAAACCTCCCGTTTGGAAGAGATGCTGACCCCTTGTGGGAACTCAGCTGTAGAGCATGTTGCTTCCCCCTTCCATGTGTTGTTTATTACTTGCTGATTTACGCATGTGAAGAGCATCCACTATGAACACGCTTCGCTTTCCAGAACTAGCATGTTTAGGAGACAGTTCTTAGTAATTTGTCTGGCAAAAGCTAAAGCAGCTCTAGACAAAGGACGAGCTTTACTTGCAGAGTTTGGTGGCAGTTTGTGTTTCTCTTATTCCAGGAAGGTGCTTTTGCCCTCGTGTTCAAAAGCGTTCATTATCCCGGTCAAGCAGTTGGTACCAGGTAAGAGTTGCTCTGGAAAACAGCATTTTTCTTGCATCCCACGCGCTGTTTCTAGGCTCTTTCTTCGGCCTTATTAGAAGCGGGTAGAGTAGCAGTTGTGGCTCAGATCTGTGCTGGAGAAGAGCAGTTCTTCAGTGGGAGATTTGGCTGCTGAGGCTTTGGGCGTTGATGGTTGCAACTGATGTTTCTCTTGCAGGCGAGGCAGCCCCCTGCTCATCGGAGTGCGCAGTGAGCACAAGCTCTCCACTGACCACATCCCAATCCTGTACAGGACCGGTAAGTGTGGCTCCCTCCTGCCCAGCAGCTCCCAGTCGTGCTCAGACCCCAGCTGCAAGCAGAGCTGTAAATTAAACTCTATTGAAAAGGAAAAATTTGAAAGAAGGATGCTTTTAGCCATATGTTATACCTTATACGGCGTGCTCTGCTGAGATCATGAAGGATACACAGCGTGCTGCTTTTGCTTTCTGCTCTCTTGCTATCCCAGCAGAACTGGCCCCTAGTTTTAGTCAGTGCTTTAGTGCTGTACGACTGCAAGGAAAACATCTCTGTGTGCTGTAGCTAAACTTAGAGTTTATATTTGTGGCACGTCGACATTGTTTTCAAGAACAAAAAGTGCGTGTGCTTTGCAGATTATAGACTTTTCACCATGGCAAACTTTTTTTCTCCTATAACAGAACGATTAAAACCAAACCAAGGTAGCATGTGCTATCCCTTGCTGGCCATCTCTATGTGCATTCTCTATGCATCTCTCTTGCATTTCCCTTTTACCACAGCAGACAGACAGTGACACCCTCAATCACCTAAGTGCCTGAGAGATCACGGAATATATGATATATGCTATAAATTACTCTTCTGCAGACTATTTTTCTGGCAGACCTGAGGGCCATCCTAAATACGGTTAAGGGAAGGCAGTGCCCTGCTTGCTTTGCCACAGGAATGATCACAGTCACATCAGTTGGTGCTTGAGGGGTCTGAGCCCATTCAGTTTGTGGGCTTTGAGCACTGCAGTGATCAGAAAGACTCAGTGTGTCCCTGTGTCCGACTGTCTCCTACCACCACTGCCGCTTCCCGCTCACTGCAGTCCCGGGAATGTCTGGGTTTATCCTTGGCTCACACTGGAGGGTTAATAGTAATCCCTAATGTATGTATGTAACCCTGTGTTTTGTTTTTACTGCTTGTCTGAAGTTGTTTTTCTTTCCAATTGCACTTTCAGCTGGGCAATCTATGGATCATTCTTTTGATGGAATATCCATAAAAATGGAGGAAGGTGCCTACCTGAGAAAGTAGAATACTGGAAATTTAAGACAAATCCTCCAGTTCCTTAGGAAAGGAATAATAAATGAGGGAAATTTGCATTGTCTCTTTAATATGTGGTTATTGCTTTCCAGGTAGCATAGTGAAACAAACGGGATAATCAGAATTTCTTCTTTATCAGAAACATCTTGAGCAACACCAGGAAAATTCTCCATCCCGAGTATTCCAACACCTTGTCGAGCACACACCGAACTGGTGACTTACTGCAATTGTGCCGTGTGTTCCCTGCAGCTTTGACTACAGAAAAAAAACAGTAAATTACCTTAAATAAAGAGTGAAACCCCCTGGAATTAGACATAGGGTGACTTAAGAGCCTAGGACTAATTCTAATGCAAACATTCCCTGGAATCCCTTCAGAAAACCAGGCTGTCAAAGAGCTACATCCCGAGTGCCGTGTGGATCTCAATCACAGGCCCTGGTGGAGGCAGTAGGGTTTAACCGAGGCTGGAACAGGCTTCACTTTCCTCTTTTAGCCTGTCTGTATTTAATGAACTTGAAACTCATGAGGCAGTTACCAGGGTGAGGCATTATTAATCTCACAGTAAGTCATTTATTTTAAGACTAACCTGTCATTTTTAAGCTGATGGGCTAAATTCACATCTGAAGGAGGAGGGAGCTTCCTAGCAAGACTCAAGGCTCTAGTGCTTGGCTGCTATAAAGAAAATTGTTCCCACCAGCACGAGACAGAGACCTGAGGCAATGCTGTGTTTTTGCCCAAGGAGACACAAGCCTGAGCCTTAAGAAAGGTGAAGCCTCCTCTCTCTCTCTTTAGCTGATTTACCTGAATTCAAAGGGAAGGTTATTTTTTCCCCCCTCTCTTTTTTTCCTGGAATATATTTTCACTAAGTCACCGTGAAGTGCTAAGAGTAAAACTTTGGAGTTACGACCCGGGTAATTCCCATTGGCCTTAAGAACCCAAGTCATTTAACTTCCAGTGGCACCAAGACGATTTTGAAAGCTGGACTGCAAGAAGCATTGGCATTAGGGTATCTTTGACTGTAATCGCCGTGCCGTTACTCTTGCAGCATTGCCCCAACAGAGAGTGAGGTGGTATCAAAATATACTCAGAGCATCCCCTTCCCCCCAAAACTTTTACCTGCCAGCCTGAACTGTCAGTGGCATCCCTGTTGTTTGACTGCAGAAGGGAACAGATTACTTCTGTGGTGCTTTTAAATTGCAGTAAATGGGCAGTAGATGCTCTGCAGCTGCAGTCCAGGTCATCCACAGATAAGGTGGATGGCAGAGGTGAGATAACAGCCCTAAGTGTCTGATAGTGCTCGCTGGGCTGATAACGCTCGTGGAGCCTTTGCAAGCATTGCCAGGAAGCGACAGCCACCTGGTGCAGATGCAGGTGCCCTCTGGGAACAGCTGCAGTTACAGCTCATTGCAGAGTTGTGTTGTACAGGAAAGCAATGCAACATAATAAAGTCAATGCAGGGAGATGTTGTATTTTGTGACACAAAATTTGCATGTTTTAATCGAGTATGGGGGCTTCTGCTGGAGAATGGCCACTAATACTCTTCTTGCTCTATCCTTTCTGCTTATCTCCTTCGTTTACTGACTTGATAACTAAAGTGGAGAGCCCTGAATTTGTAGCTACGTGGAACCTTCTTGTTAAGTACCAACATGAAAGCAGTATTTTTTTTTCTTTAAATTTTTTCTTAGAGCAGTGAATGATGAGCTTCAGCCATGAGAAGTATTTTTGATAATTAAATAGGAGGAGTTAGTTAAATGCATGAGAAGCACTGGAGTGCTTCTGAAAGGATCCCTGGTGAAACACTGACCTCCTTTCTAAGGCTCAGCTGAATTCTTTCAAAAATTGACTAAATTCCTCTTAGCCCCGTGTCCTTCATGCACCTAAATACTTCCCTTACAGCTGTTCAGGGCTGCCTGCAGCTTTGGATTGGAATGAGAACTTTGTGTTTGATGTCTGGGGAACAGCACCGAGCCCGAAGGCATCGGCTCAGCCAGGCAAAAGCAGCTTCTGGCCGCGTGTGTCCGCGCTCAGTGGAACGGTCCTGCACATGTCCCACTAGGAAAGCATTTCATCCAGTGGCGAGAACAGCTGGCAGAGAGCCTGTAAAGCCTCAGGAAGGTTTATTCAAACACAGGAGAGCTTTATGATTGTAAAGGGGGCAGATCCAGCTAGGAAAACGTTGCTAAATGTGGATGCTCATAAAGGAGCGCAATTTCCACCCTCTCCCCACCAGCCACACGTAATGTTTTTTTATTTTTTTTTATCAGTGTTTTCTTTGAACTCTGCACTCGTCATTCAACTTAGCCCCATAATTCAAAAACACATTAAAAAAAAAGAAAGCAAACTGAGAAAGGGCATAGCAGCAGGAGTGCTGTTGCATTGCCCTCCTGCCGTTTGCACTGTTGCATTTACTGTGGCGAGTCTCCGTGCTGAACATGGTGCTTCATGTTGATACTGCGCCTTGGGACCTTTGGCTGGGCCTGACATTGCAGCAGCAGCCTGTGGTTGTTGTCGTGCCCGCTGCTCATCCCATGTCTTGCAGGGAAAGACAAGAAGGGAAGTTGCAACCTGTCCCGTGTTGATAGCACCACCTGCCTTTTCCCCGTTGAGGAGAAAGCTGTAGAATACTACTTCACCTCCGACGCTAGGTAAGGACCTTCAGCACCTTGAAGCATCCATGAAATATGTTTTTATTTGGAGCTGTTTAAATTTAAGGCCTTGAACAGACAACCCAGGTGCAGTGGTTCCTTTTAGGAACAACAGTATGGGCCCGTTTGCATTATTTTATAGCGAGAGGGCTGTAGCAGAACGCTGTCTAACGCCGGTGCTGCGTGTTCCCGCAGCGCTGTCATCGAGCATACCAACAGAGTGATCTTCCTCGAGGACGACGATGTAGCAGCCGTGGTCGACGGGCGCCTCTCCATCCACCGCATCAAACGCACGGCCGGCGACCACCCCGGCCGCGCCGTGCAAACGCTGCAGATGGAACTGCAGCAGATCATGAAGGGTAAAGCGTGCCGAGTGTCGCCCGGGTAGACGTCCGTGTCCCCCAGCCTAGGTGGGGAAGGAACCCTGGGGTCACCTCATGCAGTTTTTGTGTTTAAAGCGAGTCTAAGTACATTGCATTGCTTAGAGCCTGTTTTAGTCAAGTGTTTAATATCCTCAAGGATAGAAACCCTCCAGTCTCAGGGCTTCTCTTTGGAGGGATCTCTTTTTTAAAGATCGGTTCCCTGGCAGGTTTGCTATTCTAGATGGCTACAAGTCGGCACACGCATAGTCAACACCCTTTGATACCTTGAATATTCTCTTGATTAGCTCATGCTTTGCTAGAAAATGAGCTGTGCAGTTCATCTTTCTAATAGCTATTTAAGCACAGGAACAAAAACTGATCTCTGATAGGCGGCTGGCCTCTTAATGATCCAAGCCTTTCCCTATGTACAGAGGATGCCAAGAGGTTATTTAAAGTATTTTCATTTGGTTTCTTTTGTCGTCTTTTTTTATAGGTAACTTCAGTTCATTTATGCAGAAGGAAATCTTTGAACAGCCAGAATCTGTTGTTAATACAATGAGAGGAAGGGTCAATTTTGACGACTACACTGGTAAATAAAATTAATGCTTTATTTTTGACAGCTCAAGTCCCTAGTCATTATTCACAGAGGAGGAAGTAGATGATGATGTGAGAAACTGAAGCTCTGTGGGGGTCTGACAGTGAGTCCTTCCACACCAATGTACTCTGGTGGTAAACTTGGTGTTTGGGATGACCCTTCTGCTAACAGGCTGATTGAGATCTTCGTTAGGCCTAAGATGAGTGTTTTAATATGAGACTTTCTGCTAGATTTTCCACCCTGATTTTATCCCTGCTTGCAGTGAATCTTGGCGGGTTGAAGGATCACATCAAGGAGATTCAGAGGTGTCGTCGCTTAATCCTTATTGCCTGTGGGACGAGCTACCATGCCGGGGTTGCGGTGAGTGCTCGCTCTGGATCGCGTTGGGAATTGCATCTGGAATTGAAGAGTGGGCATCATACGGTGTGTGTTGAGCAGGCTGAGGATGAGATGTTCATACTGACCAAGTACGTGCTGAGGAGTGAAGACCTTCCTCCCACCTGCATACCCCACATTTGCAGATTGCCAGTGACATCATTAGGAACTAAAACGCAGCAAACTAGAGCAGTTATGAAAATGTTGCCTGCTGGTGGCCTCACGGGTGGCTAGAAAAGGTGTGTGGCTGAAAGCAGAGCAGCTTTTCCTGTGCCTAGCTGTGTGTGACTCGAGTATGAGTAGAGTAATTAAAACAGAATCCAGCGCTAACCTGCACATGGTATTTTGATAGTAATATTTTCCAGTGTGTGGCAGCTAGAAAGCGTTTTTTTTCAGTACTCTGTTTAGCTTTTAAACATGATGTAATATGGAACTTTCTGACATCTCCCTCTACCAGACTCGTCAGGTTCTGGAAGAACTGACAGAATTGCCTGTTATGGTGGAACTAGCCAGTGACTTCCTGGACAGAAACACTCCTGTCTTCAGAGATGATGTTTGCTTTTTCATCAGCCAGTCAGGTATAGTTGCACTTTGCCAGCCACTTTCTATGGATATTCCACAAGTTTTTGCTTGGGATGGAAGAGTCTGCAGGGCTCAGCTCATGTCCCGTCCTGTAGGGACACGTGAGTGAAGAAATTGGCACCCAGCTACTAGAGATGGCAGAAAATATATTGGGTCTCCCCCATGCTCTGTTAACCGGGTCTTATGTATTGCAATAGTTGTTTTCTTTCCTTTCTCTGTGGGAAAATAGTCCATCAATCAGTAGACTAAAGTGAAAAAATCCCTCAAGCTTTATATAGGTAGAGGGCAACTCAGTAGTTGCTTTTGAGTAGATTTAATTCTTTTAGTTGAAATGGTGCAAAATACTAAGTTGCTTTTGAATAGATCTTTTAGCTATTAGTATTTGCACCGTTTCTACTATCCTGGACTGGAACCATAAAAGAAATGAAACTATGAAACAAAAGTATGTGAAAAAATACGACCTTGGAGTGGAATGTGAGATAAAAACATACACTTAAGCTAAAACAAAATAAATTGATATATCCTATTGAAAATAGCTTCAAGGACTATTGCAATCTTCTTTGCCTTTTAGCAGCATCTAGCATTGTAGGTCTTCACAGCTCATCTTTAGGTATGATGTTCAAAGCAGTATTATTTTAGGTGAATTTTAATAAATGATGAATGAGTTATAGAATAGCTTTTTATCTAAACTTTAGCATCCTGATACCTGTGTTTTGCAGCCCTGAGTCTTGTCTTTTTAGTGCAAAAACACCGTGCAGGGCCTTGGCTGTTTGCAGCTGAGGAATGACTACCCCATTTAACTCACGGACTCTAAGACTGTGCTTAGGAAAGCAGCACACTTTTATTATCCAGTATCTTTATTATCCACCAACAGTAACTGTAACTATCTGCCTTCCCAGGTGAGACTGCAGATACTTTGATGGCTCTTCGGTACTGTAAGGAGAGAGGAGCCTTAACTGTGGGAATAACCAACACAGTTGGCAGCTCCATCTCGCGCGAGACGGACTGTGGAGTCCATATCAATGCAGGACCCGAGATTGGGGTTGCCAGTACGAAGGTAAATACTGGATTTGTCACTCTTTATTACTGTTTTAGGCTATGTTTTAAGCATGTACGTAGGCTCTCAGTGTTGGATTTTTAAAGAGCTTTGGTGCAATTTTTAACAACCAAAACCATTCCGAACTCAACTGCTACCAGAACTCATCAGGATTTCAAAAATAATAAAAAAATCCTTTGGTGAGTAGAAGGAAAGATCTAAAACAAAGTAGGAAAAAAACCCCTGTTTCCTACAGGAGTGTCCAAACACTTTTATTTCTGAAGTGAGGAGGAAAAAAATAGGGCATTTTAAACTTGAAATCAATGAAATAATTGAGTCATGATCTGCCCAGTTTCAGGCTACGGTTTCTGTTTGGCTGCTGCTCGCTCCCTTGGTAAAAGCATTTAGCAGTAGCAAGAGAATTGGGCTCTTTGTCCTTGGAATGATTCTGTGGAGCCTGTGTTGGACCTGGGCAAGAAATGCAGATCAAATCATGTCTCAGGTCCATAAAACATGTAGGATATAAGATTTATCAAGATGGGACTGCAACAGCACCCCTCAATACAGTTTAAAGAGAACAAGCTTAACTGGAGCCTGCAAAGAGATGGTTCCCTCCGTGCAGCAGCAATGTGTAGTTTTTATTGTATTCCTAGGAAATGGGGGCAATTTTCCAGATATGTATTATCATTCCCTCCCCCCAAAGGTGTTAGCTGTTACCTGAGGGTTCTCTGATAATTTTCTAAGGTCTAAAGACAATTGTAAGGAAAGGTTTGGAAACATAACTGTCCTTAATGGCATTGCTTTACCAAAGCAAGTATGATATTAAAACCATACATACAGCAAACGTGGGAATGGACTTTTAAAGAAAACCTATATTTACGTCTGCCCGACAGTGTCATTCTGTGGTAGATTCATCTGGCTACGTGTGATATAGGGTAAAATAACTTGTGTTGCTGCATTTCATTTCGATGAGGTGCTTCTGCACGGGGAAATTGGCTTTGATTTAGTTATATTTAGAGGCGAGATGATGTCAGTCTGTTACATAAACTCAGCCAAAAACCCACATTTGAGTTTAATAGTTCACTGGGGAATTTGATGATGGAAAATTCATGAGTCTCTTACAAGCAGCTCTTGAACGAGATGTTTGTGCCTTAGTTTTTTCACACTGCCAACATTACAGTTTGGAGATAACCAAAAATTGCATTTTCTTTCTGGTGGTGCAAGGAGTTATTGAAACTATGCACGTGTAAAACATGAATTTGAGGAGCTTTTGTCCCATGGTTGTACAGAACTTCATTTTGAGAACACATTATAAACAGTCCAGGTGATGTTAACATTTCTGGTTTGTGCTATTTACTTCTGTACCCTTGAACTGCGTGCTATCCCAAACAAACATTTCGAATCTAACGCTGCTAATTGCTGTAACTGGAGCTTTCCTAGAGTCCTTTAAAGCTCTTTAAATCTTTTCCAATCTATCAAGTTTGATCCTTGTTTAGAAAGGGATAGAATCTACAGGAATTAATCTTCACCTAACGAACCTCCAAGCCAGGCTGGTGTCTTGGACCATTTCATCACGTGTCTTGTCTGGCCTCTTTAGTCCTTGGCTTTACAAGAGCTGTTTAATACCCAGGCTCAGATGCTTTTGCAGGTGGGATTATGACATGAGCATTAGTTCCACTCGTTTGTGCAGGGGACACAGGTTTCCCCCAAAGCCAGTGACAACAGGCACCGTTCAGTTTTGTCCTGCTTAATTAGGATGAGACCTATAATTTCTAACATGCGAAGAGTAAAGTCAATAGCTCAAGTCAGTAACTAGTCCAGGAGTTAAGTTTCTGAACTGCTTTGCCCAGGTGAGTTGTTTTTCCTCTTATAATCCCTTGGTGACCCTGCACTTGAAAAGCCCCTGAATGCTCCCTTGGTCCAACTGCCACCCAATAAACCCCAGTGTAAATACTGAGAATTGATAGAGTGATACTTGATCACCCCTCATGCCGTGGATGGGAAGAGGGGCTGAGAGATGCTCTGGGGTCCACCAGAACCTGCAGCGGGTGACGACTGCTTCGTTAGGCGCTTCCCTCTCTTTCAGGCCTACACCAGCCAGTTTGTGGCGCTGGTGATGTTCGCGCTCATGATGTGTGATGACAGGATTTCCATGCAAGAAAGGCGCAAGGAGATCATGCGTGGCCTGAAGGGCCTGCCAGGTAGGGAGCGTTCCGCGGATCCGCTCCTTGCCAGGCTGAACCGCAAGGTTAAAGCACTGAGCCTGGTGCTGTAAGTCACTGCTCTATGAAGTACAAAGAGCCTGGGTGGTTTCAGGGGCTTGGAAGCGAATGCAACTTCAGTTCTTCTCTCTCATGCTAGACTTGATCAAGGAGGTGCTGAGCATGGATGACGAGATCCAGAAGCTGGCAACGGAGCTCTACCATCAGAAGTCAGTCCTCATTATGGGACGGGGCTACCACTATGCGACGTGTCTTGAGGGAGCTTTGGTAAGAGACTCCTTCATTCAATACTCCTTCCAACACCCTTGGTTCTGCACTCAAGTTCCAGCCCAGGGAGGGTCCTGTGGCTGCAAGACTCTTTACAAGCTGCGAACAGTGTGTTGGCCTTGTACAATCCTTGCATAAACCAGTTGGGCACCTCCTGCCTAAAAACCCTGCGTTGGAGTCCTTACCTGTGAGGGTATTTCTGCTGATATTAGTGCTGTGCTGATATATGTGCAGCCTGACTGCAAATCAAAGGCTGTTGGTGGCTGTAGCAATACAAGTGGAAGTGTCCATGGCATGGGGTCCGAGCAGCACTTTGAACTAGGTCCAATATTGGATCTGAGGAGACTCTCTATTTTAACAAAGTTTATCGCTGCTTTTCGCCAGAAATTAGAAAAGCTTCTTGCCCAAAGCTTTATGAATTACTCTTTCCCCCTTCAGAAAATTAAGGAAATTACCTACATGCACTCGGAAGGGATATTGGCAGGCGAGCTGAAGCACGGACCCCTTGCGCTAGTGGACAAGCTCATGCCTGTGATCATGATCATCATGAGGGACAACACGTATGCCAAGTGCCAGAACGCTCTGCAGCAGGTGATCGCGCGGCAGGTAAGTGCCATGGAGGTGCAGGGCCCGTCAGAAGCGTCGCTTTTGGTGCAAAACCACTTTTCCTGTGCAGCCAAAGTGTAGAGAATTCGATACGCCCGTCCCCGCTCCAGCTTAGATCAGGTTTGCTGCAATCAGGTAACCGGTGTCACTGCCTAAAACGTGACTCCAGCAGATAGTCTTTCCATAAACACCTTTTTTTGCCTTTTTTTTCCTAAAGTGCAGGTTTTACAGCACTAGAAAAGGGGTGTAAGAGGGATCAGTGGCTTCATTGTCATCCTTAAGCTTCAAAAGAGAATACCTTTGTAACAAAGACCTTTTGTCAGTGTGGATTAGATCCAGAAGCTGAAATACTAGCTGACTTTCAGTGTAAAATCTCTGTATTTTACTAAGGAGAAAGAAAAAACAATAGTTTTGTTTTAAATTCTTGAGCTTTCCAGTTGTATCAGGCCCTAGAAAAGGGGACCGTTGGAAGCCTACAAGCCTGGCCCTTGCAGACTGCTGGTCAAAAAGAACTAAAATAGATGCAAAGGCCACTGGTATAAGGCAAGACAGGCAAACTGCAGTGGGTTTCCATTAAAATAAGCCGCTGCGATGCCCTCAGTTTTGTCCTGAATTCGATGAGAAGTTCTTGCTGCCAACACGCTGGACAGAAGCAAGAATAAACCCTTTCGAGCCGGTTTTCTGTAGGCGCTTCCCTTTGTCACAGGGGCGACCCGTGGTGATTTGTGACAAGGAGGACATCGAGACGATCAAGAACAACAAGCGGACGATCAAAGTTCCCCACTCGGTGGACTGTCTGCAGGGGATCCTCAGCGTTATCCCCCTGCAGCTTCTGGCTTTCCACCTCGCCGTTCTCCGAGGCTACGATGTGAGTAGGATCCATCCCGGGATCCCTGGGATCCCTGTGCTGGGAAGGGTGGGAAGGCTGGGAGGGGGGTTGTCCGCTCCGTGCGATCGCTCGGGCTGAGCCGTAGATGAACCAGCCATTGCGGAAGCTTCTGGTGAGCAAAGTGTGTATGAAAGTGTTGGACCTGGCCGAGTCTCGTTGGGTTGGACGTGTGTCTGGAAGCATCACGAGCGGAGCCTCCCTGGAGGGTTTGCAGGAGTCTGAGAGGGAGCTAAAAAGCCCAGAGGGGTTTATGGAAAGCAGAGTCTGTTGGTATTTGATGTTAAACTCTGATCTCGCTGCCGGTGCCTGCAGTGACCGTCTATGTTCTGAGCCCTGCACAATGTGCACCGGGGCAGCTCGACCCGTGGCAGATCAGTTGGATGGACTTTTCCTGCACTGGTTGTCCTAAAGTAGCGTGGAAGTGGGGTGTTAGTGTCCATGTAAGCGCACAGCTGTTCCCCGCAGCACAGTTCTACACAAGCAAACAAAGTGTGTAAATACTCACGAGCATCTTCTTTCTCCTCCCTCTCTGCAGGTTGATTATCCAAGAAATCTGGCCAAGTCTGTAACTGTAGAGTGAAAGATCATCTGAATCATAGGGGCAAAGGGGAATTAAATGAAAGACTTTTTTTGGTACCAAAATAACTTGATTTTAAAGTCCCCTAGGTAAATCTTATTTTGCTAAATCGTTGTTTGTGTACGAGATCAACATGATTCCATTACGTGATTGTCCAATTGATTCCACGTGCTATGTCGATAGCTTTGGCCTTTCTGAACACTAGACCTCCATGCAAGCTGTTAAATGGTTTTCTTTAAAGATTTCGGAGTCTTCTAGGTAAGGGGCCCTCCACCTTTCTTTACGATAACGTCACTGTTTCTTACCCAGTGTGGCTCCTTCCTCTTGCTGAGCAGAAACCCTTGAGTGAATTCCCTGCCGCGCTGTGGGCCGGCGAAGCGGGAGAGCAGAGCATGCAACTGGAACGAGCTGCTGCTGCTCGTGCTTGTGCGGATACGGTAGCAGTGAACAAAGCTGGAGCAAGAGCTCAGGTCGGTTTCCGCCTGTTTTCCAAATTGAGCTCGTTTGTCAGCCGGCCTCAGTGTGAGGCACTTGGTAAATGTGCTTAAAGAAAAAAGGAAAAACAAGCCGAGTTTCATCAAAGGGATTTTATCGATGCCAAATACCCAGGAGCAGCTGCTGTCCCTGCCCTGCGGCAGCGGCTGACGCGCTCGGGGCGCTTGCCGAGGGACGGAGGAGAAGGGGAATATTCAGAGCGCTTGGGTTTGTGTCCAGGCGCTTGCTCTGGGATGAAGTTTCCTGCCCTGGGAGCGCGGCGGCGTTTGGAGAGTCCGTAACCAGCCGAGAGGCGGTGCAGGGGACCAGCCCCTGCGCGGTCATGGTCGCCCCGGCAGCCCCCGCCATGAAGACGGTTGCTCCAACGTGTCGCCGCCACAGCTGATGGTTCTGTCCCATGCACGTTGAGGGAGCCTGTGTAACCTCAGTGCCAGACCAGTGCCTGGCGTAGCTGCGTTAAGAGGAGAAGTCACCGTGCCTGGAAGCAGCCCCTGGAAGCGCTCTGCGTGCGCTCACTGCCGTGCCCTTGTTTGCAGACTGTCGCCTCCCGATCGGGTTGTGCCGTGCGAGAACATTGTGTTTGTGCCGCGTTGGCTCCCGAGGGGCCCGCACCTCGACGTGCAGACGTCGCGGCGCGTCAAGAGGAGGCTTTCGAGGGAGGGCAGCGCTCCGACTCCGAAGACGCTGGATTGTGACACTGGGCAAGGTCAAGGCGTTGACATTCCCTCTCGTGCCCGCTCGGGAGCAGGGCAGCACAGCCAGCGCGGAGCCTCGCAGGGAGCGTCGCTGCTTCAGCAGCTCCGCGGCAGACGTGGGGACGGCGCCCCCGGCGGCGGGTCTCCGCAGGAGGAGTTGGATGGTGCCGGCTCTGGGGTACGGGCAGAAATCTGTCGTATACAAAGAGGACCAAAGAGGAGGATGCTGGGGCAGGAGTGGAGACCTGACACAGCACAGGGACTTGTCCAGGTTACTTGGTTGGTTACTTGGTTGGACGCTGTGCTAGACGAATCTTCCTGCAATTTCCAGCATGGAAACTCGAGAGGGAGGCTCAAGTGCAGATGTATGAGGGGCCCCCATCTTTCCTTACTCGTTCTGTCTGGCCACGCTGCATTTGGATGCTCTTTCCCCCCAGGCTAGAACGCCCCATGCTGCTTATTCACAGCCAGCCAGTCTCCTGCGCTGCGGGTTGGGTGTTTTGCTCACGGAGCCCGTCGACTTATCGGACGTGGGCCTGTAATTTGGTGGAAAGTTTCTTTTCTTTCATTCCAGCTCTGCTGAACAACGGCCTCGAGTTCAGTGGCTGAGTAAACACTGGCCGTGAAGGTACCCGGAGCGGCTCACGGGTCTAGCGTCCCCATGGGTCCCCTCGTGATCCTCAGTCTCATCCCTGTTGTCCTTAAAGAGCCGTGTTTGTTAGTGAAAGCTCCAAATTGACCATTCCTGAGAGGAGCAGGAGGGAGCTCAGCCCCGTAGTCTCAGTGAGAGCCCTGGACAAACCAGGCTGGGTTAAACCGAAGCAGCTCCCGGCACAAGCCCGAGTCCAAAACGGGGCTTTTCCCTCTCCCTCCCAGCTCCTCACCCAGCAGCAGAAGGGAGGACACAGAGGGCATCTAGACCTGGCCCTAAACTCATCCATCAGGCTTCACCTGTGGCTGATTTAGCTGCTACCGGAATGAGCTGAACTCACCCCAAAGCCCCGAGACCCTCCCGTGAGCAGCGAGAAGAAACGAGGACCGTTTGGGTCAAATGAAAGCAGAAATGAAATGAAAGTCTTGCCCTCGCTCTGCGCAGCGCCGGCTGGCTCGGTTGGCGGGACCAGCCCTGCCTCGTCTCCTGTCCCGTCGTGCTCTGTGTTCCTTCTGTCCGTGGTGCTCTGTGAGTTGCGGGGGGGAGTTGTCTTTTTTTGCTCACTGGTTTTTGTATCTCGCCCTTTGAATAAAAGCAAGTGCCCTACGTGAAACGCCCGGGGTCGCTGCTGCTTGGGAAGGCGCTTGGGAAGAGGTGACCCCCCCAATGGCTGCATGGCCAGAGCAGGGAGACGAGGGGGTTAAATGGGTCCCGGGCCTTTGTTGGCTCTTTGGAGGCCACCCCAGGCCTTTGAGAGAGAAAAAGGCAGCGGGACAAGCGAGCTGACGGGTCCCGGCGGCGCGAAAAGGTGCCGGCAGCTGAAGAGCCAAATGGGAGCCGCAAATCAATCCCAGGGCCCCTTCCCTCCTGCCCGGCTCATTCTTTACTGTTAAGGTCAAATAAAAACTGTTCCCGTGCTCCTTGCAAATCCCTATGGAAACGGCCTTAAACAAACAAGGCGCAGGAGGTCCTGGCCGTGGTGCGGAGCCGGACCGAGGCTCCCGGTGCTCCCGGCAAGGGCCGCTTGGTCTCCCGAGGACTCATCGGGAGCTGGGAATCGGGAGCTGGAAATCAGGTGCACAGGGAAAAGCGGCAGGAGGAAGCGGGGGCTCAAAGCTGCTGCTCCGTTGGGAAGCTCCCGGCGCTCCGAGTGCTCTGCGGCTCCTGGCTTCACCCTCCTGCTGGGGCTGCCACGTGTCCAAGCGGCAGTGCAGCCGGTGCCTACGTGGAAAGGCCGTCAATGATGCGGAGCCACCTCGGATTGAAGGTCCCGGCTTGCTGGGAGCAGCCGAGGCTCGCGGGGGTGCCCTGGGGCTGGCTCAGCTGCTCCAGGCTCCATGTGGGTGCTGGGAAAACAGGGAGCTGAAGTGGGATCTGGGCTTCAGCGGCCTGGAAACAGCAGCTCAGAGCGGGAAGAGCCAGGAACGTCGAGCTGGCGCCTGGGCTCAGCGGCCTGGGGCCGCTTTAGTCTTTGGCACGTTCTCATTACGTGGAAAGCACTGGCTAAAGCCCCATTCCAAAGGGGAAGAGCTGCCAGTATCCCATAGCTGGAACATGGGCTCATCCGGGCGGGATTGCCCTGGAGCAGGAGGAATGAAACCCCTCAGGTTTCCTCCACGGCGAGGAGGGGAAGAGCAGGAGGTGGTGGGTCTGGGGACGCGGGCATGGGTTGCCCCATGGAGCCGGATGCTCCGCAGGGATCTGACCCTCCTGCCCTGTGGATCTGAATGCCCCCTCTCGGCTCCACCAGCCCTGGACATGGGGCTGCCATCGCCTCCCTTCCTGCCCCACTCGGTTCTTGAGCAGCCTCAGAGGCTCCGGTTGATCCAAGTGCCACCGTTCGGATGCGGCGCCGGAGGAGGAGCGGCCAGTGGGGACACGGTGGCGGTGGCGGCGCCGCTCGGGCAGCTCCTCCTCCTCCTCAGCCCTCTCCTCTTTGCAGGTGGATCGAGTTGCTGCCCCCAGGGAGTGAGACCTGCAACCGCTGCCCGCTCCGGCCCGGAATCCCGCTGGAGAAGCCACCAACGCACCCGGAGCAGCTGGATTTGCCGGGTGCATTTTGCGCTTGAGCTCTTGCCTTCTTTTTTAGGTTTTTAAACAATAAAATTGCTGCATTTTTCTGCCCAAATCAGGGCGTACTGCTCAGGAAAGGCTGGCGCAGCCGCTCCTGGCCAGCCCTTTCCCTTCCCGCCTTCCAGCAATGGGAAATTTAGGGCTTTTCACCCTGTAGGAGACCGAGAAAACTTCCAAGCACTCCATAAACAAACCAAGAAGGGTGCAAAAGCCCCAGGGCAGGGAGGGAGGGGAGGCCCAAAGGCCACTTGGGCTGCACTCAGAGCATCCAAGGAGCCCTGGTCCCAATGGAGGCTCCTGTTCTTGAGGCCACATCCCAAGGGGCTGCAGAGCCGCTCCAAGCCCCGGACGGGATCACATTCCCTGCCCCTGCATTGTTAGAGCTGCGGAGCGCAGAGCTCTGCACTGGGCAGGACACAGGGATGAGGCTGCCCATGTCCCCGCACGCAGCAGCGGAGCATTTGGACCATTTTTTCCATACATTTTTTCCCATTTCCAGGACAGCCCTGCATTAGAGCTGGCTGAAACCACCCTCAAGACCATCCCAGGGTTTTTTTCCCATCTACCATTGCGGATGCAGCCATCATTCCCGCAAGGAACCCGGTCTCCCGCTTGCTTCCCCTTCCCGAAGCAACGACTCCTCGGGAAGGCAGCGGGAATTGGTGAAGGTCTTTAATGATAACATCAGGGCCAGCAAGAGGATTGACCACAGGACACATGCAACGAACAGCGGGAGCCGAACGGGAGCGCGGGCGCTGCCGCCACCGGCCCCCGGAGCGCCGGGAAATGCGAGTGGCTCCATGCGGAGCCACCGGCAGCCACGGATGGAGCCCGAGCGCCCCACGTGCAGCGAGGGCCCCTTAGGGCTCCCCATCCCCACCCCATGGCCCCCACGCGCTATAGGCAGAGCATACATAGGGTACCATACATCCATATATCGCCCGCCGGCAGAATCAACCTCATTCGCACAGCAGCAATGAGCAGAAACCCCCGTGTTTTCCCCTGCTGTACATCAGATCTATAAGTTTATCTTTAGGGACTGGCCTTAAAAGGCAGTGGTTTCTATAGAAAAGCCCCTTGCAGAGGTGTGACCCTATGGATCAAGGGCCTATAGGGTGTGTCGGGGGGTTATAGCTCCCAATTAATGCTGTGCGAAACAGGCAGTCGTCGCTACAGGAGTTTGTACATTGGTAAAAAAAAGGCAATAAAACCATGAAGAAAAACCACAACAAGCACAGCTTGATACAGTGACAGGCCATGAAATGCCATTGGCGTTACAATAATTTACTACACCTTGGAAAATGTTCTTTTATCCACACGGGATAGGAAATGCTTCCATCTAACATATGGTAAGCATGCAAGAACAATATGTACAACAAAAGTATTTGGCCTTTCTTCTTTATTCGGAAGCTGGAGGGTTGCATAGAGGGTAATTACCATCGCTATTCTGTTTTCCCTACCTGATCCAGGTTTTCTTTTGCTTCTTTTGTATTTCTAGGGTTTTTTTCCCCCCTTAACATGGGGAATTTGTGCAGCATCTGCAACACGTTGGCTTCAATCGCGCAGGACCTGATGCTTTTATGTCCCCACCACCACCAGAGGCCGAGACTTGCTGGTTTAGGGACACCGAACGCCCCAAAACTCATGGCCACGGGGTGAAAACCCAGCTGCTTCCCAAGCCTTTTGGAACGACTGGAATGGCGGTGGCTCCTGCTCGGCCCTACCCGGGTTTCACACCTCTCAACAGCCCCTCGTCCAGCTCCCATGGGAAGAGGGAATCCAGCCCAGCTGGAATCAGGCCGGTGCTTCCCACTCCTACCTGACACTGTCCAGGCTGCCCCATGGAACCGGCACCGCTTGCAGCCGCTGCCGCCTCTCGGGACGGGCTCGGAGGCGCCGCCGTTGCTGCCCTCGGGACTGCTCCGGCTGCCTGCACACACAGCAGGGACCGGGAGGGCGGATCCGCTCCCTCGGGATCGCTGTGCTCCCTCATCACGGGTGGCGACGGTTCTGGAACGACACTCCCGCTGGCTCCCAGGCCCATGGCGAGTCTTCACCTGCTGCATTTCTTTGCCTTTTTGAGCTCTTTTTTGGCTAGAATTGGTGTTTCCAGCAGCATCTATGGCAAAACATCCCTTCACCTGCTAGGAAAGAGGGGAAGCCTGTAGATATCCACGGAGACGGTCACGGGGTGAGAACTGATCCTGACGCCGGAGGAAGGGGCCAGCAGCTCTGCTTCCCAGACCCACATGGGACTCCCGACCTGCCTCCGGGTGACGGTGGCTCTGGACGGTGTCCTGGAGCGTGGAACAGGCAGAGACGCAGCCCGGGCACCTCTGGGTGCAAAACCAGGACTCCACGGGGGAAGACTTTGGGGGAGACAATGGGATTTACAGGAGAAACGGGAGCGCGTCATCGGCCAGCGCTTTGGTGGTGCTGAGTAGGGCAGAGCCCTTAATTAGACGGGCACAAATGAGTCCTGGTGAACCCGCTGCTCCCATGTGCTCCCGTGTCCCGCCGCAGCTGCTGCTCATCCTCAGGGATGGGCTGGAAGCCTCCTGGAGGTACCAGTGGGGGGACTTTTCCATGTGATTCCCATTCTGAGGGGTTTTCCCGTTTTGCTTCCCCTGCACTTCCAGACTCCAACATGCGCAAACGCGGATGGCAGCGACCGCCTCCTCCTCCATCCCATGTCCTCCAAGGCGACAATAAATCCCCTTCTCTAAGACGTGGTCCCGGCAGCTGCTGGTCCTCCCTTCGGCCCGGGGTTAGACGCGTTGCCTCCGTTTCCACCTGTGTTTGGTCAGGGAGGGGGATCCCTCTTCCCGAGGGGATTCCAGGGCCTTCCCTGCACGCTCACCCTGGCTCCTTCCTTGGGAATCACACTGGGGGCTCCCGGGGCCATGGCCAGGATGGGAAGGGGGACACAGCCCCACTGGGGACACTCGCTGGTCCCCAGGCTTTGCCTACGTGGTGCTTTGGCGGCACTGATGCAAAATTTGGGATTAGGGGGAAAAAAACCCAACCAAACAAAAAAACCAAGGAAAACAGAAGGAGAAAGGTGGCTATGAAGCGGTCCCACCCCCCTGGACGTCGGACCCCCAGCGCTGCTGGAAAAGCCTCTCGGGCGCTGGCGGGAGAGCCGGGAGCGGCGGGAGCCCCTAGACGGCCGGGCGGGGAGGGGGCCGCGACGGAGGGGGGG